>JADMNL010000035.1:29647500-29835000 GCA_016271365.2 Neoceratodus forsteri
GGCGCTAGATGCCACACCTCGTACCACGCCGGCGACCCGGGTTCGGGAACGGACTCGGGTCGTCGGGGGTCGGACCGGGGGAGGGAGGATTGAGCGTCCCAACGGATGCTCTCCTCCCTCAGGGGATTCTCAACCCTGAGAGAATGCCGCTGGAACACCGGCACTCAGGGGGTTGAGGCTCCGTTACTGGGGAGGGGGGACGTCGTTAGGCACTTGAGGGAAGTGTGCGTCAGCATGTCGCCCCTCTAGGATGTACGTCCTTGTGTGCCGGCATCCCAGGGGGCGGGGGAAGTGGGGAGAAAAGCGGAAAAATGGTAGTCCTCGGTGTCCCTAGATGAAGACTGCCCCATCCAGAGAGTCCACCTAGGACAGACCCCGCTGTGCAGGAGAAGGAGAGGTAAGGGCACTCTAGGGGCAGATCCAGAAAGGGGGGCTATGGGGATATGTGCAGTCGGAAGGAGGGGGACACCGGGGACAGGAAGGAGAATAAAGAAATAAAGCAAAAAAAAAAGATCTTGCATTCAAAGCTAGGAATTTACATTTAGTTGTAATAATATTTTGGTAAGTATTCAGAAACTTGGGAATAGACCCATTCTCCCCCATTGTGTTTAGTTTAAACAATGATTTATGATTTTAGTGATACTTTTCCCCATAAGTGTACTACCCCTACGACATATGTAAACCGTCCCAAATCTTGCCTTACTGCATTACAAAGGGAACATCTGAGTTTGTTGCAGACACTACTAATATGTCGGGGACCCCATTTATAACATGTTTTAGCTGGCCAGCATAGAATAAAACTCCTCTGTCCTCCCTCCCTGGTAAAAAGGAATTGGGTGGATGATGTAACCCGATGTCTGTGTGTTTTAAACTTACCCTGACTCTCCATCCCCTGCTCAGATATTTTCCATGTCAAAAATTGCTTCAGGAAGTCCAGCTACTGTACATCTTTGTTTCAGCCAGTATGTAAGATCTGTTACATAACTCCCTTATTCTTAAACAGGATTGTAATCGTTTTATGTTCTGGTTTGGTAAGGGGAATTACTTCAAAAGGGGTCCATAGTGGGGTATTTTTTAGATGTTGATAGTGCATCCAGAAGGTTTCTAAACTGTTCCTTATTTGAAGCTGACACCAAAAGAGGTCTTTCCTGACACATATTTTAAGGCATAGATTTCAGCTACCTGAAAATGCATGCTTTCTTTCAATAGTTTTTTTTTTTTTGCTACAAACACTGTCTGGAAAGACCTCCAGTCCTCCCTTGTAAATTACTTTGAATGCATTATGCCATCTAACTGGAACAATTGGCTTATGGAACAGTGAAGCATATGGCCTAGACAGTTGTTACTGTTCCTTTCCCCAGTTCTGTACAACATTTTCCACAGTTTTATCCCTAATTACATTTGACACATCAACATTTTGTACTCTAACTAATGTTTGTAGTTACATCTGGGGCCCTAGTTCCCTGTCCTACTGCTGCTGTATTTACTTTTAAAACAGGATTCTGAGTGAGGCATAGTTCTTGTGTGAGTTGGAGAGGGGATGGGGCATTGTATTGTTCTCTGTCTGTTGTGTGGCTGTTCTCGGTTCCATTTCTTTATTTTGAATTTCTTCTTGAAAAGTCCAAATGTCCTGTTATGACTTCTGGGGGGCTGACTCCTGGAATTTTAATGGGCAAAAGGCCGAGATCCAGTTTCTGCTTTGTGATGCTCTTGCCTAGTGTGCTGCGTTTAAAGTTTGTTCTGTTGTCCATGTTTCAATAGTTGGAACTGTGCTGTCCGCGCACATTCTCTTTTTATTTTCTTTGTCTGTCTTGCCTTTTTTCCTCACATTTTCTGCCTGTGCTGAGAAAGAAAATACTGTTGCATTTTGGTGGTCATCATCTGTTGCAAATATAATTTTTGGACTTTTGCACTGTTCCGGTCTGTGAGTCTACTATTTCTTCTGACCTTTTCTCAGAAACACTGGGTCTGCTGGTGTAGTTACTAGGTAAGTTCACCATGAATGAGCCCATAACTCTTTTCCCATATTCTTTTATAATTTCCTGTTTCATAGTAAAAAGCGCTCCTCCTCTTCTCTCAAAAGATCAGTCAGTGTTTTACTTTGTGTTTTTGTCCTCATTGATTTCTCTTTGTGGTTCACTTGTAACTTGTTTTGTCTCCATTAATATCTCTGCTGCTTTTTCAACTGCTACTCCCATATCCTCAGCCACTCCTGCAGCATCAAAAAAGACTTCAGTCTCCGGCGGCATTAAGGCAGAGGAGGAGACCGTGTCCTCTACCCTCCACACCACTGCTCTCTCCAACGTCTCAGTCATTGTGACCATCCCTCGACAGCCAGCAACTCCCCCTTCTGGAGAGTAGGGGTGTTTATGAAAGGAAAAATCAAACAATAACACTACAAGACAAATATTTCTGTTTACATAACCATAAACTCTGAAAACATGGACAATTAAACAAAAAAGGAAAAAACACTGAAAGCAAGAAACACAAAAATATAAACCTGTTAATAATCACCGGAGTACTAAAATACAAAATAGATTTACATTACAAACGGTTTGCCCCATGCTTTATACCTAAGGTTATTATAAATGAAAGTATTTAAAGAAAAGAAAACTTAATTTGTTATGATTCACACATTACTACAGTATAATCTTTAACATTATTATCTTGTTCAATATTTTTAAAAGAAAGTATATACAGTATTACTATCATATCTAATCCTTTTTCCCTAGGTTTGAATACTTTATTAAAGAAAAACAATACAGTCTACTATACTTCAAATCTGTTAGAGTTCATATGAATTCAGAGGAAGTTACACCACCTTCTATAATCCTTTGCTAGTTATCACTTTTAGTAACTTATCTAAGGAACTGTTTTATTGTCAAACCTTATGTAGTGGGTACAGCTGTATCAGTTACCTAAGGCATATTTCTCCAATGTGCCAGTAAATTATCATCTGTAAGTGACCTAGCCTCTTTGGTGTAAATTTCATATAATTCCTTTCCAATTTTAGCTATCAACTCTATATGAGTGATGGATTTCTGTTATAATGTAAAAAGTGATCTCAAATTCCAAATAAATCATTTTATAATTATTAAAACAATGTGCAACAAGCTTTTATCCCATTGAAGAGCTTCATCTGTGTAGTATCCATACATTAGGATTTCATAAGTGATTGTTCGGAACCAATTCCAATACTAGTAATTCCCAGAACCCTTGACTGTACCTACAGTCAAAAAATAAATTCTATATTGTTTCTGTTTTCTGAATGCACTGCAGTCTACTACAAAATCTATCATGTAACTGTTTGTGTTTGTGATTAAACTTTACATTAATTTTCTCGTGACAGCTTAACCAGTGAAAATCCCACATTCTAACTGGAATCCTCTTTTCTTGAATTAACAAAATTATTGAAGGGTTATAAGTAGTCGGGCACTTTGGAAAGGTAGATATGTCCTTATAGGAACTACCTTGGATCCAGGTATATGTTTCCTTTTTAGTTTTAGTAAGCACCATTGTGCTAGTGATTTTCCACTGTTTAAGTTTTTGAAAAGTGTCTCTAACATATTCTGGAATGGCTAAACATTTTTTAAGAATCCTCAGTCTGGCTTGTTCTCATTGGGTTAGCCATTGCACAAAAGTGTCTACCATAAGGGTAGCCCATTCTTGACCCATAAAGATTAATAGTGGTTTGAAGTTTGTGTATAAAATAATACTGAAGAAAAAACAACAGGATTTATCATCATCAAGCCCCCTTGCTTTACACTCAGATATGTTATATTCCTTTTAATAGGGTTTAAGTGACTCCTCCAGACTGCTAGAAACAGACGCTTAAAAGTGATGTTCTAGTGCTTTTTGTGGTGGATAAATACGGCTGAGATATAAAAATACTAGTATTTTTTTTTTAATTATCTTCTTTATCCCCTTCCTAGCTGCCGACCTCCCGGTAATTCTGCCCGGTCACGGGCCCCCGGCTTCCACCCCCAGATGCGGCCGGCTCCCATGATACCCGTGGATTTCCCCAGCGGAGCTGCAGGGTGCAACCAAATACCGCAGGGACCGGAATTGGTCGGGGAAGCTGGCCTGGGGGCTAATCGAAGCCGTGGCGGGCTTCATGTAGGAAGGTCGGCAGCCGTCCATTTTCCTGGTTTTCTGGGAGGTGGGGACGTGCAATGACGTCGGACGTCTGCCCGCCTCCAAGTCAGCGGCGCGGTCAGTTTTACGTGCCCTGGCCTCCGGGGTAAAGCTGAACTCCGGACACTGTCCCGTCCTCCCCGGAGAAGGAGAGCAGCCCATGGGGCACTCGATCCTTCTCCCAGCCGACCCTCCAGCGACCCGAGTCCGTTCCCGAATCCAGGTCGCCGGCGTCGCAAGCGGAAATCCAACCGCTGCGCCGACGGGCCGGCTATAAAAATACTAGTATTAGAAAAGTTTTTATCAAATAAATTATTTTTTGTTTGCTATGTTTCCATTTATTCCACCCTATCACCATTTGTTGTCCTTGCTTTAATGTCTCACTCCAGTTAAGAGTGCCGTCATTTGCTGAACCAATCCAAATACCTAAAGTTTTTAATGGTTTTGTTGTTACCTGAATTCCACCAATACTATTTGGGGCTTTGTCAAAGTTACCCAAATATATAATTCTGCTTTTATTAATATTCAGGTGAACCCCTGCATAATCCCCTTATTGCTGGCCTTTCTGAATTGCTATACTGGCTGATTGTGGGTCTTTAACCAGAATACTTAAATCATTGGTATACGCTATTGCTGCCAATCATAGATGCTTGTCCCTAGGGAAATATGTGAAACTTATTCAGATTTGTTCAATAATCTTAAGAGAGGATCAATACAAAAAAAAAACAGAAAGAAGGAGACTCAAAGGACATCTCTGTCTCACTCCTTTGCCTACTTTAATAATGGTTCCTTTCCAACCTTGTACCATAGGGGTAATTATTGCTGTGTGATATAGACATTTTATCCATTTAACAAATTCCTGTGGAATACCATCACTGTTTAGTGTTGCCCACTAAAAATCATGGTGTACCGAATCAAAGGATTTTTGTTGGTCCAATGATATAACCATTCCTAATGCTTTCTCTCATTTACCATTTTCAAGCAATTCCCTTAATAAAATCAAGTGATCTGTATTCTTTCTGCCTGGTACTGAACATGTCTGATCTGGAGAAATAAGGTACTTTGTTACCTTTAATAATCTGGTGTTTAATATTTTTGTTAATCATTTAAAATCTGTATTTAAAAGTGAGATTGGCCTCCAATTCTGGATATCCTTCCCGTCACCTTTTTTAAATAAATATGTTACTATGCCACTAGTCAATGTGAGAGAAGGAGACTGTGTTTTAAATATACAAGTGAAAGCTTTAGCAAGTTCTGTCAACAATTTCTGGCCTATAAGTTTATGTAGTTCATTAGTTAATCCATCTCCACCAGGAAATTTGTTGTTCTCTAATGAGTTTAAAGCCTGCAATACCTCATCTGGGTGAATGTCTTGTGTTAATTTCTTAGCGTGTTCTTGTTTATGGATGGTATTCCCTGCATCCTGTAGATCCAGAAGCAAATGATTGGATACCTTTTAATGGACCAACATAGGTGTAACAACAAGAACTAAGTGCTCTAGCTTTTGGACCAACCAGTCCTTCTTCAGAAGCTGCACGCCCATTGGTTCACAGCATGAGCCAATGGGCATGCAGCCCATACTATACTACTCGAGTCCAGATAATGAATGAATTCATTCACATATCTGACTATATTCTGAGTATGGACTGCCGCCCATTGGCTCACGCTGACAGCCAATCAGCCTCTAAACTGTCAGTCGGCAGGCGGCGGGGTGGCAGCAGGTGGGGTGCTGCCGCCCAGCCGGCTGATGGGGAGCCGGGCAGTGGGGCTCAGTGGGCGGTGGGAGGGGTACACTATACCAACAGGGCAATAGGAGTATGTTCTGATTTACAGATGCCGCTATCGGGCAGTGATTGGTCCACTGGACCACCAGGGATATTGGACGTGGGGGGGTTACTAAACTGATGCCTGTGATCGGGCAGAGTGCGGTCCACTGGACCACCAGGGATATAGGATGGGGGCTTATTCTTGGAGACAAATGCCCGCGATCGGGCACATAGCAGTCCACTGGACCACCAGGGATATTAGATGAGGGGGTTTCTTTTAGACGAATGCTCACGATCGGGCTGCAGGAGGTGTCGGTCCCCGACGGCTGCTGCCTGACAAGGCGCCAGGTGCAAGTCGTCGGGGATCGGCGCACCTGCATCCTAATGGCATGCAAATGGAGCCATAATGACATGCAAATGGCCCCATGTGCACCTTGCATAAATTATGGCCCAATTTGCATGTCCCCTTTTGAATATCGCAGGTGCTGTGCATGGCGCAATGGCACTTGTACTAGCGCATCTCCATGCTCCACTGTGCCACTGCGCCATGCACAGTGGGGGTGGCCAGGGTGTGATATTCAAAGCTGCTGCACCATAGCGTAGCTCCGTTGAATATTGCCCAGGCCACACCCCTGCGCAACAAAGTTGAGCTGCGCCCAGGCTTGCGCCACAGCCTGGCGCAGTTTGAATATCCGGGCCATTATGTATTTTTAGCACACATGAACCCACAGATAACTTATCAAATCTAATACATTCTAGGACTTTTGTAGGTACTGCAGACTTTATTGCCATTTAGCTATTTTACAATAATTGGATTTTCGTGTTACCCCTGCTTTTTGGGTAAACAGGTCCTTTTTCTATGGTGGATTAAAACCTTACTATGTTTGTTATATGAATGTTTTCATGGCTGTGCTTCTATAACTAGGATATTTATGCACTGTCCAATCTATTTGATATGTTAAATAATATTTTTTCCTACCTCTCCTCATCCCCTTTCCTCCCCTTCCCCCATATTTATGTGTATATGCAGGCTCTTGATGTAGTTTTTCCATGTTTTGTATATATATTATAGTATATAGTATTTAGTATATATTATTATTAGGTTTTGTGTATATATTATATATGATAAGTGTTAGGTTTATGGTGCATCTTGAGCCTGCATTCTGGAAAAAATCCTTTTGACTTGCCTTTGCATATCAGTGATATGTGCTTTTACATACATACACGTTCACATATGGATTATTTTAACATTTTTGCTTTTTGGTGTGTTATGTATTGTCATACTTGTGTTCATCTGCACTTGTAGTGGGCTTGCTGTTCTGTTCTGTTTTCCCATGTGGTGTTCATTTTTTCATATATGTATTTTACTGTAGCTGTGTGACTCTCTAGGGTGGGATACTATGTTCTTTACACTGTCACCTTAAGATCCACTTTTATAAGTAGAGTGCACCACCTGTTTGAACACTCCCTGATGATGCTCTGAAGCAAAACTGGTAGGAGGTTGTGGGTCTCACTGTGAGCTTTCATTTTAGCAAGATCTAAATGCTTTTTGGCTGCTTTTGTATTTATGAATGTATTGAATACAGCATTATTTTTATATGATTAACAATTTGTTTGATAATTTGCTTGTGGGTCCATTTGTCTAGACTCCAGTGGGTGGTGCTGGAGTTTCTGTGTTTTGCTGGTTGTTGCTCTCACTGGCACACCCGGCTGTATGGGGCAGCTTTTTTCCTTGTTCCCTGCCTGAACTTCCATCTTGCACCGATGAAACAACTGATGACTCATCCGATTAATTCCTGGATGTTTCACTGGGGTCTACCAAGGGTTCAGATCTATTCAAAACAAGGATATATGTTGTTTTTATCACATTTGGGATGGGCTGAGACCAAGTTTGTCTCCTTCTGGTTGCTCGCTTAGGCTTCCCAGCTGCTAAATCCACTTGGGGGAGGCATCTCTGTTTCTGTAGATGGCTCTCCTTGTGATTCTCTAGCTACCTCAGTTTTATTCCTATGAAGTAAGTTATGTGGGGTCTCACTGTGTTGGTCATGGGTGTCAGGAGTTTGCTCTGCCTGCTTTCTTTGTGCCCTCTCACTTGTGTCTCCTGACTGTGTCCTGCCCATTTCTTCCTCCCTGGCTGGGTGAGGAAAAGTCTTACCCCTAGTCCTTTGAGCTATAGCTATTAATAGTCATTGTTTTTCACCATCTTTATGTTCAGGCTGGTTATGAGCAGCCCAAGGACATGTGTGATATCAGTGCCCTTTTGTGTCACATAAATCACAGAGTTGTTGATTCCTACAGTGAACACTTGTATGTCCCAAATAACCACACAGTGTGCATTTCAACTTCTCACATAATGAGCTAATATGACCAGTGCAATGATAATATGCCTTGTGCTGTCCCTGGTAGAATAAAAATCTCTCTATTATGACCAATGAAAAAACTATTAGGCAAATTTTGCAACCCAGTCTCTGTGGTATGAAGAACAACCTGTACCTGCCAGCCCCCAGTCCAAATTCTCTCTTCTTCCAGAATCACTTCTGGATTCCCTGAAACTGTGCATCTTTGCTTCAACCAATATATTAAGTCAATCATGCTGACCTTATCATTGCGGAAAAGAATGGTGATGGTTCTGTTTGCTGGTTTTGTCAGGGAAATTATTTCAAAAGGAGACCATAAAAGTGTTGTCTTTAAATGCTAATAAAGTTCCTAGAATTTCTGCAAACCGCTATTAAACTTGAAGCTTGCATCAAATGTTTGTTCCCCTGAAACATGTATGAGTGCATATATTTCAGCAGCATTATAATTCATAGATCCTTTTAATAGTGTTCGAGCCACATACATGCGATCTGGAAATATTTCCAGGCCCCCTTTGTAAATAAATCTTTTTTTTCATTACCCCTATTCACATCAAAATCAGTGGCCCATTAACATCACTGTAATGTTATTCAGGCATATTTATACCGAGGTTCATATATATATATATATATATATATATATATATATTAACCCTTTGTTACCGGGGTTACTAGAATCCCAGTAAGACCTAGTGGTAGGCAGGGAAGGCAGCTTGTGAAACTCCAGTTAAATGGGTTTCACACTGTCTCACTCTGTTCTCAGTCACAGCTGAGACTTGAGAGATGACATCACCATAGAACTGTCGCAGCTGCATAAGCCACATTGGAATCTGCAGCTCAGGGAGTGAGTTAGAACTTTGGGAGTTTTCAAAGCCAGTCTTCTGCTTACCTTCAAACTGAAAGGAGGTCTTCTGTTTTGTTTACAAATAGAAGGGAGTTGTCCAGTTTAAAGTGGTGGAGACCGCTGTCCAGGTCTCAGTGCCCCCTCCCTCCGGGGGGGGGGTGGAAGAAAAGTCCCTCTGTGGATTCCAGGGGCAATCCCCTATTTCCACTGTAGAAGAAAGCTGCCTGTTTACAGTTTCTGTTCTTGTATAACAGTGAAAGAAGTGGTACTTCGTCTGTGGGGCACCTGCAATGAAAGGGTGAGTGTTGTGCTCTATTGGAGAGGGCAAACAAAATGTTTTCTTCAGTTGGGAATTTATGAAGAAAAAGCTGGGATGTGCACTACTATTTGGGAGGCCTATTATACTAGGACAAACAAATGGAGTAGTTAAAGTTTAAAGTCTGAATGGATTTCAAGTACTGTTGTAGAGGGGGTGCTTCAGGTCATCCACCGTTCAATCTACATTTTAAAGTTCTAAGTTTATGTTTGTCCAGAGAAATGGCTGGGTATGGGCTGCGGGAGCTGGAGGTGGGAACACCCCCCATCTTTAGTAACCAGGTCCACCTCTACGGATTTCTACTGTGATTGCTACTTGCCTCATGCACTTGGCCAGTGATGAGGTGGGTACCCAGACGTGGGTCGCAACTTGAAAATCTCTCTAGGAGTTGCAGACTCTAAGTGGTGTGGGGAGCCACAGAATGGGAAAATATACTCCTTGTTTGATGGGAGTCTCCTTGTTTGATGAGAGTTCGAAGGAAGTAAGAAATCAAATCTCTCTAAGGGTCGCAGACTCTAAGTGGCCTGGGGAGCCACAGCTTGGGAAAATATACTCCTTGTGTGATGGGAGTCTCTCCAAGTAAATTTGGGTTCGTTCTTTAAATGGACCATCAGTCAAGTGGTCGGCAGGGGAGCCGGGCCAGTCGGGCTGTGTATCCAAAGCACATGCAAGTCCGGGCTGAGTGCCTGGTGGGTCCAGAGCCAGCCCATAGTAGAAATGTGTTCATTCTCAAAGTGGACTGCCTTGTAGTCTCTAATCTGCATATACAGTGAATGTAGCCCTTTGGGGGACCATCTATGCTTTGTTTATGTTCAGCTAGTTTATAAATAAAGCCACACTGAAAAATCCCAATTCCTGGTTCTGAACATTACAGTTATTGCTTCCTGTATTTGGATTTACTTGGGTGCCCCTGTGCAGAGTAGCCAAACCTAGGTCCCTTGTGCCAGATAACCTCATCCTCCCCGAACCCAGGTCCCCACCAGGTATTGCTGCCAACGCCAACAGCATGCCACCTGTCATTTTAGTAAAAAGGCAGGGGTGAGGGGTTATATATATATATATATATATATATATATATAACACACATACACATATGTATAGGGGTGGGGAGCCACAGGTATCCTTAATCATTACCTATTTGCAATTTCTTATTAATTAATATATAACTTTAGATAGCTATCTGGGTTAATGCCAGCTGGAATGAATGCCACGTTTTTACATAATGTTCTTTAAAATCCAATTTACAATACCATGCATACTCCAATTTACCAATATCAATCATCACATTTAACCAATTCTTGAAGGAAGGGGGGTTTGAGTCCTTCCACTTTTGCAATATGCATTTCTTTGCAACTGTTATCATAAGGGATAATACTTTTCTCTGTGATGTATCAAGTATATTATCAAATAGGTATATACCCATCATAAATGTCAACGAATTGAGGATGATTGACCTGCCAAAATCTATTGATACAAATTGATTCATCTTTGACCAAAAGTTGGACAAACATGAGCAAGAATAAATCATGTGTATTAAAGTACCTGATGTGGTTACACATCTAGGGCATTTATCCATAATATTGGGATTAAACAAATGTAATCTATAAAGGGTGTAGTATATCCTACTGATTGTATTAAATTGAATTTGCTGTAATCTAACCGAATGACTATTGTGTATAAATACATCTAAACTCTCCTGCCATAATTCAAATGTCAAATTTATTCCTAAATCTCTTTGCCATTTTTGTCTAAGCGTATCCAATCTACAATCTGAACTTTCACTCAGTAAGTGATACACAGTCAATATTAATTTCCTTCCCTCTTTGTTGTTCTGCATAATACTTAACAGAGGTGGGGATGCTGAGATTCTAATTATACTACTATTTTTATCCAAAAAATGTTTCAACTGTAGATAATAAAACTCCTGGGAATTCGTTATTTTATATTCATTTTTCAGTTGAGCAAATTATTTTAATTTTCACTCAAAATACAAATCCCCCAATTGGGTCATGCCCTGTTTTTGAAACTTAAAAATGATTTATTTATTATCAATGGAGAAAACTTATAGTTATTGGGTGGGATTCTAGAAGAATGGTGCAAGTTGCCACCAAAGGCGACTTGTGCCAAACTAAGTTGCGACATGGACCCTGCGCCCTATTCTAGAGGGGACAGGGTCCTCGTAGCTAAGTCCTGTGACTTGCAACATGTGGAGGGCTACGCTGAACCAAGGGCATACCTGAGGGGCATGACGCAAGTCACAACACCCCCATGAGCGCAAGTGCCCCTCAAAGCCCAGCAAGGCACCTGTGTCCCCCAGCCCCTAAACCCCCAAACAGTAAAAGCTCCACAAGGCTGCCCACACACCTTGTGCTGCCAAACCCCCCACCATTAAGGCCCCACAGGGCAGCACTGTCCAACAACAGAGGTGTTATGGGCATGGGGACGGGAGGGCACATAGAATGGGTGCTGGGCTGCTGGTGGGTCTACAGGACCCCCGGAGGGTGTACGTTCAGTTATGCCAGCTAAATGCTGGTGTAACATACATTGACAGTTTTTCTCCGGGGGTTCTTGTAGAATCCCAACATTGGGGACTTTGTTGCTGCTCTTCTAGAATAGGGCACGACTGCTGCTGTAAACCCCCTAGCACCATGTTGCAGGGGGTTTAGGGCATAACAGGTGTCCACTTTGGTGCAAATGGCCTGCAGCATGTCACAAGCCACTTTGTAGAATACCACGTGTCACAACTGCTGGTGTAAATTGCTACTTGCGCCATTCTTTTTGGCGCAAGTGCGGTTACGTCAGGTGTAACTCTTCTAGAATTGGGCCCATTATGTAGAGGAGTATATTCTGTAATACGATCATTATCTCCTAATTTTTTTTGTAGTTCTAACCAAGAGGTATATAAAGTTTTAATCATCATGGGCATTGATCCCACTAGTTTTTTAATAGGAGTTGCTGAGTATAATAAATTTAAAAGTGTTGGATATGGTTGAAACTCTATCTCTATCCTATCCGAGATTTTCTTATACTTGCCAGGGTGTAGTTCAAGTTCAAGTTTATTGCAGGAAAAAACTCCATTAAGCAAGCTCATTCACAAGGAGGTCCTGGTGTATACATACTAACAAGACTAATATTACATACAGTAATTGTGCACTACAGAATTTAAGTGCTAATTCTATACTTGTGTTCAGGTGGTGCTCCATATCACTTGGAGTAGGTCATCACACTCGTACATAATGTGCTGGAACTGTTTATATGGACCAATAGACTTGACAAGTCCTAGCAGAATAAGTTTTAGCGACAGCTACAGACATCTTTTATTTTTTCTTTAGATAGCATTTTAAAGAGGCTAACAGAGACTACTTTAGGTAGTTTCAGAGACAATTTTAGCTGATTCCAGATGGCAGGGAGGGTAACGGAGAAGGTGTGCTTGTCAAAAGAGGTGCAAATCTTTGGGACATTCAGGAAGCTAAAGTCTGACTTCCTGAGTGAGTAAGTACTGTGGCAGGTATGGATGGGGGAAGTTAGATAGCTAGGAAGTTTGTTAAGTAGAAGCTTTAGGTTCCAGGTACCAGTGTGGAGAATACGTCTGGTAGTGAGGGACGTCCAACTTATGACTGAGTACAGGTTGCAGTGATGCGTCTGGAATGGGGAGTTCATAATGAAGCACAGGCATGGTGATAGAGGATTTTTATTATTATTTATTTTATTTCATTTTTGTTGACCGGGTAAGTGCACTAGACAAATCCTGCCTATTTTCAGGCACGAACCGGGGGAAGGGGATACAGATGAATGCTTACTGACCTTGAACCAGATTAAGCTGTAGGATGTACAGTTTATTTAGATTTGAAGTTGAAGAAGAGTTATAAATTAGATCCACGTAATCTAGTAGCAGGAGGAATGTGGCCTGTACAAGTCTAGTTCTAATTTTGAGTGGGAAAAGTGACCTGTTGCGGAATAGGAAGACTAACTATATTTTTTACCGCGTAATGAGTTCTAAATAAATCTGACTGCATTATGTCTCTTGGCCGGGTGCACGGGCTTTCTAAAAAATGAAGCACAGGTCCTATCTCTTCTATCCTTTCCTCTATCATGTTGATTTCTGTCATGGCTACTGTTATCTGATATATTTGTTTGCAGAGCGGCTGATGGCATAGCATCTTTAGGTGCTGCTTTAGGTGGTGAACTAGTCACAATTTCCATTTCATTATTATGGGAAGGGATATCCAGCTGCAGGTTTTTTGTGAGTTGTAAAGCTTCTGGTAAATGCAAAGGAGACATCTTAATGTCTGCCGTAGTTTCTAATACTGGTACTGTAGGGTCTGCTAATTGAAACTGCATTTGCCCAATCTGTTTATTCACATTTCTCCCAGTAACTCTTATGGATGATGGGCCAGATACCCATTGTCTGTTTGCAGCTTGTTTCCACCCAGCCTCATGTAATGCTGTCTGAACATACCACTCGGGGATGTTAGGTCAGTTCTTTTTTCATTTTGATAAGGGCTTTTTGCATTTCTCTGCTCTAACCCTGCTACATTTTCATTAGTACTCGTATTCCCTTTAAACTGAAACACAGAAGTATACTGTGCACTTGCCATTGCCATTTGCTGTGGTTCGGTAAAACACTTTTCAGTTGGGAAAGCAGTCACATGTTCCGTTACTGCTATTATGCACCCTGATGCATCAGAGATTGGCATTTGGGCCTGTAGTGCATTGCTAGGGGATGTCTTTGTGGTGATTGTAGCCTCCTTTTGCCTCAGTAAATTTTTGGCTAAAGCAATAGCCTTCCTGAGTTCTTTCTGTTTCTGCAAAAACTCTTTTTCTTCTTGCTGTAGACCAGTGGTTGTCAACCGGAGGTCCGCGGCCCAAAAGGGGTCCACGAGCGTCCACCCCGGGGTCTGCGGAACAACCCAGGTGTGGTTTTGAGCACAATATAAAAAAAAAAATTGAAGCTGCCCAGTTTACTCACTACCCACTTCTGTCAATGAAGGTAAGTATATATCCCAGTACAGGGGATCGATACGATTGACCGAATATTAAAATCCCATCAGAGGAAACAATTGAAATTATAAATTAAAAAAACCCACTCAGCAGCAGCAGCATCATTATCCACAAGGGAGGAACAGACAGAACTGGCAGACCCAAGGGGAGGAGTGATGGGAATTTCAAAGGCAATAAAAGAGCAAGAAATAGATACAAACCTCCATGTGGTAAATATTTCTTCTTAAAGTTTGACAGAGGCAGGAAATAGATACAAACATCAGCATGGTAAATATTTCTTCTTAAAGTCTGACAGAGACAGAAATAAGAGTTTTAATAAGAGATTTATTGTTTGTCCCAACAACAATTTGTTTGATACAACTGAGGAGTTACGTAGTTTGACTCGAAAGTTGAACTTGAGACAATTTTTTGACAAGAATTTATCTCAAAATGAGGAAAAAATGTCTGACTGTGAATAATACAAACAATAATTTAAAAGCTAAATCCACTTTCTGGCTCTCATGGCAGTATCTGTGCCTGACTCCGAAATACGGACGCATTCAAATCACCGAAGCATGTATTCCCATTTTTTAACTGAAACAAAAATTCTAGCTGGAGATACCATCTGCCATGACTTCCTCCTCCTGACAGCAGTTGTGTGCTGAGTGCTGGAATACTTCCTCAAACATGCAAACTATCACCGACCGAGTGCATAATTTGTCCCTACTGGCATCATGTGCCTCTGGGCAAGCTGCCTTTTCCTACCGGCTCCCTCTCCTTTGGAACAACCTCCCACCCAACCTCCACCAGGCCTCCTCCCTATCAGCCTTTAAACAACTACTCAGGCTCCTCCCTCTGACTCCCTGCCCAAGATGCTCATCTGATCCCTTCCTAACTCGGACCTAGTATACCCTCAGTGGCCCCTTTTCAGGTAAAATATTGCTGCACATCCAGCCCCAAGTCGCATAACCACCTACCAACTATACTTTCTCTGTGCTAGTCTAGCACACTCTGGACAACCGCTACTGTAAATATGTCTATATATACACATGTAATATACTGTAAATACAAATTGTTAGTAATGAAATGTCACAATGCTCTTCTAATTGTCAGTTCTAGCAAAATTGTTACTTTATTGCTTACTACTATGAAATGTCCTTATACTGCACTATTTGTCTGAAACTTTATATTGTTTGCACTTCTCTGCCTTCTACAGTGTACTCCTTGTACCTGGGTCGCTCCTGGAAATTAGCCGAGGCTCAGTGTGCCTTTTCCTGTCACCAATTTTAAATAAATAAATATTTTAGTTAATAAGTTGACAGACTTTATACTGCTATATATACTGCTATGTGTATCTATCTATCTATTTTTTTTTTTTTTATTAAAATAGGGTAGCTGTATAAAGGCTGCACAAAACACTAAACGTGGTACCAAATCTGTAGACGTTTGGTAGGGGGTCCCCGTCATGGCTGACAGTTGTCCAGGGGGTCCCCAGACCAAAAAAGGTTGACAACCACTGCTGTAGACAATCTTCCAGATCTTTAGGTAAATTAAATAGTTTTCCTTGCTGGACAATAGAGGTATTGTCGGACTGCAAAATTACATCATTTTGTTCTGATCCTCGTCCCTTAATTGTATTACTTGTTGAATTCTTCTGAGTCTCCGGCACTCCCTCCAAAGTATTTGGAGCATCAAAAAAGCTGTCGGTCTCTGTTGACTGCAAGGCAGAGCAGGAGATTGTCTCCACCACCTTCTGCACATCCTTCTCCATCAAGGATTCTTGGAAAGTGGCCCTCCTCGCCAGAGGTTCCCCCTACAGGTCAGTAGGGGAATTTCCCCGGTACTATGCCCAAATTTTCCCCCATTCACTAAAAATACCACCAGCAGCCTAATCTGGTTCAAGGTCAGTTGGCATTCATCTGTATCCTCCTCCCCCGGGTCATGCCTGAAAATAGGCAGAATTTATCTAGTGCACTTACCCGGTTAACAAAAATAAATAAATAAGAATTAAACAATACTTCACATTCCCATCTTCTCTTTGGACATTAGAGCTCTGCTTCCCATGTGAAATGTTATTGGGGCACCTTTTGGTTGTTTTTAGACCTAACATAGGCCTAGAACCTCTCTCCCAGAACCTGGAGTAAATATAAATGTTATTTTGTGCCCTAACCCCCAATCCCTTTAGACTGCTGAGCTGAGTATTCAGCTCAGAGCTAGAGGTGATGCCTGTTGTTTTGCCAACTTGTGGTCTGTTGCCTTGTCTGTGGCACGAGTTGAGGGGGGTCCCAGTCTGCACCTGGCCAGGGCATGGGTTACACATACTACTGTAAACAGGCAGTTATTTGAACAGCAGACACTTTATTTGACATTTTCATTTGGTTACAAATTTAGGAATGGATAGGAAACAAAACTGATT
Source organism: Neoceratodus forsteri (assembly GCA_016271365.2). Taxonomy (NCBI): domain Eukaryota; kingdom Metazoa; phylum Chordata; order Ceratodontiformes; family Ceratodontidae; genus Neoceratodus; species Neoceratodus forsteri. Next base: position 29,664,311 of record JADMNL010000035.1, read on the forward strand.
TTTTTAATTGTGTTCCATAAGAAACATGGATATCATAAACAGCCACAAGAACTACTTATCACGTTTCTCAGTGACCTCTTACAGACAGTGCCTTCATTTCCATCACATTTGTCATGAATCAATGGGCTCCAACCCTTTACTGTGAAACCACTAAACACGCAGAAATCACAAACTGAGTAGCTGAGTTACTCCATGGAATAGTGGTAAACAAGGCCTTTTACAATGTATGGTAAACACAACTGCAGACTGGGGAAACTTTTTACCTTAATGTGTGACTGGAATAATGGACAAATAGGCCCCACCGCATATGTGTTTTGTCAGCTGCCTAGAGGTGGGCTTTAAGGCAGGGAACAGGCAGGAGAGGGAACACTATGTGTGACTATCTGTATAACCTCAAAAGTGCTTGTAGTGAGGTACGAAAATCCTGGGCAGGGTCTGAGGGGAGAAAAGTGGATGGAGACAAGTATGGTAACAATACCTTTCATTGGTATATCTGAGGAAAAAAGGAGGATAAAGGTATTGTCAAAGTGATATAAATTAATGCCTGAGTGTAGGACAGGGTTCTTTTCAGGTTTTCATTTAAGTCATCGCTATAGGCGTTTGTCTAGTATTACAATTATATAGCATGATCTGTAAAAAGGTACAATGCTAAACTATTGTGCACCAAATGAAATCATTGTACAAAATCACCATGAGCTATTGCCCTTCACTCAAAAGGATTCTTCAGAAGCCCAAAAGGCAAACATTGCTAAGCAAAAAATCACTGTCCTCAGTTATTGACATCGTTCTATATATACTTGTACCCTCCAGCAAAGGGCCCTGTACTTCACAAGCGGGTGGATCCGCCATGATTGACACACATTGCACTTTTTGCTCTCACAAATATGATGTCCTATAGTTGGGTAACTGACAAAAACACATGTAGCCCCTAGGGGGCGCTATCCCAAGGGCTACTACCCCGCCTGCTCTGTCATCAACAGGTTGAGGGGCCTGGATCTGATGGCGGGAGCCTCCACCCAGAGGTCGGGGTTTGTACCGTCTGAAATGACTTGGTTACAGCCCTCTGGGTCACTACAACCCCCCTTACTTCCCCAATGGCCCCCACAAGTCAGCCACAGTATCCTTGCCGTATACGCCTATCCCCAGACTTGGTTCAATCAGCTGGCTCTGGGGACCCCCTGTAAAGTAAGATGCAGTTAGACAATAACCATCTGTACAGTAATTCAACATAGACACACAGGTCAGGCAGTATACCTTTGCAGAACAACCAATCTGATTTATTTAGGGGGAAATAATGAGGACTGGGGGGCGGGATCAGGTTAATTAGCTTACCACTCTAATGAATATATAAATATATCTATCTAGGGCACTGTGCACAGGCCAACCCTATGAGTCACTGTCTTTGGGTACCTAGACCATAGAAGACTAGCCTCTCGATGCAGCTGGTTGGGGCCCTGACGCAGAAAACAAGCACTTGATTCCTAATAGGATTAAGTAGAGCCAGTAGGCTCAGTTTGTGTAGCCAAACAAGCAGCCAAACAAATCTTGCCCTCACTATGAACATCTGACAGGGAGCTACCCTGATTTAGTACTCACACTCCAGCCAAAAGAGCACTCTCACACCACTTGCAGGACTGAGCCTGGAATTCAGACACTTCTCCACACATTTATATGAAGAGCAGAGGGGTACCATACCAGGCAGCTGCTGTATAATCCCGATCACTTTCACTACAGACCACCGGGCCCAACGACGCAGCTTTACTTGCCCTGACAGACCGAGCGCGATTGAAGCAGATTCTCCAGTCCTCTACAGGGTGAGCCTGGTAGGTAGCTGCGCTTTTGCACAGCCTCCTCTGACCACTACCTAGCAGATTTAGTCCGACACTTGCTGGCATTCAATCCGCCGAAATCTGGCCTTCCACACGTGCTTCCCATGTCAAAGCTCAACAGCGCAGGAGCCCAGAGCTCCTTCCTCGGTCACAACCACAATGACTCTGCCCCTTGGCAGTTTGGGCAAGGACTCTTAGTTCGGGTGCCACCTGATCCCATTGGTGGGCTGCAGATGCCAGTCACTTGATTCGGTCCTCATTGGTGCAAAAATGCGCCATAGTCCAGAACTTCATTTCCCAGGATTACTGGCTGTATCCCCTATGGCCAGCCGGCTCCAAAAAGAGTCCTGATCCTGGTTGGCTCAAGCGGTCTCCATTTTAGTTACCTCTCTCTCTCTCTCTCTCTCTCTATTGGCCCAGTTCAACAGTCCAGGTCCAACATGGAGGGGCCAAGTACACAAAGTTCCAGCTGAAAGGAAAGCAGGTTAGACAAATGGCAATTTCACTAATACTCTAAATGATTATAGCCAGTTACATCCATCAGAAACGCTCCCTTTACACTTACAGCGACTACAAAATTGGAGCGATTTCACTGCAGCTCAGGCAGGATTCAAGCAGAGAAACCCCAGTCCCCCTTGTACAAGCCACTGGAGCCTTAAAAGCAATCACAACGCCCGCATCTAGTGGCATTACACCGAACAACAGTTAGGCAGGGAGCATTTAGGTAAGCTCCGGGAAGGTTTTTAGGAACCCCCATTCGTAGGGGGGTTACACACAACAACATTGAAAATCTGACAAGTGATCAGAACAGCTATTGGTCTCTGGGGTAACCATAAATCAGTCTTGTAAATGCAATTCTATGTTCCCACTTTAAACAAAAATGGTAGTATTCCTCCCTACAACATTCTTTTTTTCATCAGCTTGTATATTCCAAGTAAATCTGACTTCTTTATCCTTGCCATGTCTTGTTGGCACTGAATATCTTGTATTCGACTATCATCTTGGGCCTGATTCTCAAAGCATCGGCAGTGACGCAGTGTGCTTATGTTAAAGGATATGATGCAGGGGGCTCCATGCGCTGCACCTTGCACCATTTTGGATTCTACCACACTGCCTGCACCAGTTGGGGTGGTTTTTGGTTAACTTTCTTTATTCACTCCCCCTGAGGAGAATTCTCTCCAGCTACCTCTTACCACGACCTTCTACCTCCTGCTGTGACAGTATGCCCTACTCCCCACCCTGACCCGGCAGCACCCCTGGATCTAAGCCCCCACAGGGAAGGGCTGCCCTATCCTCCCAGGGCACTCTATCTATAGTGTAGAGTGCCATGCTGGGGCGATGGAGGCCTAGAGAAGCAAGTGCCCAGTATTGGGTATGTGGGTTGATGGGAGGCACCTTCGCCTATCCACCCAAAGAAGGTTTTTTTCCTTTTTGTTGTTCCCCCCCGGAGCTCAGCAGTGCACTGGCATCCGGTCATGAATGCCGCTGCCCGCCGCAGCTCCACTCCCACATTCTGCGTGGTGAAACAATCCTGACTTCCTCTGGCCTCCGCCAGAGGCTGCACTTGTGTGATGCTTCCTCTGGAGCCCACCCCAGGAAGAGAAAGAATCTTGATCTCTTCCCTCCCCAAGGACCCCCGGTGACCCGGGTCCGTTCCTGAACCTGGGTTGCCAGTGTGGCGTGAGGTGTGGCATACAGTGCGTCAACCCTCAGCACCACCAGGCCAGCACCAGTTGGGGGATTGCCTGCACCAGCCAGGCTTGGACCATTTTTGCAATGGATGCAGCAGTGCACCATGGCTGGAGGGGGCTTGTGCTGGGTTTCAGAAAAGTGTGCAAGGTACACTGGAGTTAGACCAGCCAGAGATTGTAAATGGTCCCAGCACTGCCACCATCACACAAAGAATTGAAAGGTACTGCCTATGGTTTGATGGACAAGCAGCCAGACACTCCCACTTACTGACCTATATAAGCAGTTCCCCTCAGCCTTCTTCTGAAGCACTTTTTCTTTGCCAGCCAGAGGCTCTGTTCATCTGTCCTCTGCAGCTGGCTGGGGCCTGCCCCCCCCCGATGCTTCTTTCTGCTGGACTTCTGTGTTTTGTTATTCTGCTTCTGGTTTGTATTTTGCCTCTGGCTGTGTGCTTCCATTTGTCACTTCCCTGTTTTTTCTGTGTTTGTGTGTCTTAGTTTTGTTTTGTTTTTGGGGGATTTGGTTTCTAAGCTCCTACATTTTGCTCATTTAGAGCTCATGCTACTTGCTTTCAGTTACTTACATTGCTATTACATTCAGTACCTGTGTTCTACTCAAACCAAAGCTGCTTCCAATGCTACATGCCTAATTGTTTTCACCTGATTCAGGCTCCCCCCAAACTCTTGCTATGCAGCTCAATCATGCTTTCTCAGCTTAATCTACCTCTCACATGGTCATAGCTGCATTTAAAGCATTGTGCTTCCCTCCATTCCCTCCTTATAGAATGCTACCACTCATAGTTACTCAGTGCTAATGCTGTTCCAAGTTTATACACTGCTGTTATACTCTGAGGTCAGCTAAGCTACTGCTGATGCTGTAAACTAGCTTTATTATCTGCATGTGGTTCTTTACCCCTTTCATCACTTTCTTGTTTTTCCTACGTGGGAACTTGAAAGTATTTGGGTAGTCGTGGCCCCATGTGGTTAATTATTTATCTTCTAAATCTTGCCTCCACCGCAGAAAATCCTCAGAGTATTTGTCACCTTCATTGGCTTTTTGAATGCCTGGCTGTCTTGCCCCACCAGTGCTGCCTCCCCCACTTATGTTCATGTCCCACCATTGCCACTATGTTTTTCATACTCTACGTGCAGGTCTGACTATTCCTACTGCTTACTGACCTACGTGCAGGTCGGATTATTGTTACCCTGCCCTACTGAACTACCCTACCTTACTGAACTATGTCCAGATTCACTCTTGCTTACATCTTCATTGCTCAATGCTCCCTGCCATCTGCCCTCTGCAAGGTCTCAGTACTCAACCCTCCTTCAGCTCCTCATCTGTCCCTGGGGCATGACAGCCATACCATTCTGGCACGGGGTTCCCCTGCGGCCGATGTTCTCGCTCTGTACTTGGAATCTACAGCTTAAGCATATGAAGCTTGGGGTGGGGTCCTTCTCACCTGGCCCATAGCTGGGAATGTCCTTGGTCTGGGTGGACCTTCAATCATCGACTATACTGATGGCATCTCATTTTGTAGAATTTATGACTAAGCCGAGAGGGAAGGTTACAGTGATTTCCTTTAGCTCTAGTATGTGGTTCCCTAGCAAGGCACCTTCACTGCAGTCTCCTTATGACCACCTCTGGTTCACCTAGTTTTTTTTTTTAGATCAGTAGGCTGGGTGAGTGCCTTGGTGGTTGTTACTCTTCTCCTCCCACCTTGGAGCGGCAGTTGCAGAGCTACTGTCTCGCAACCTTCCACGGCGTTCCTGTTAGAAAGATAGAGTGAGAGTATCCCTTCAAATTGGAATATTTTCCATCTCCCTTTAATTGGGTTTCCAAATTACAGCAGCAGAGCCGTCACTAAATAAAATATCCTAAGCCTGGAGGGAAGGTGACCTAGGCCTTGGATTGCCAGAGATTTCCTCCTCAAAGGGTTTTTTTTTCTCTCCTCTGTGTCTCAAGTCATAACTGTTAGTTAGCGTAGTGTTCCCTAGTTCCATGAGCAGGATCCATTTGTAACCCCCCTACAAATGGGAGTCACTAAAAAGCCTTCCAATTTAAAATAATTTAGTGACAGTGCCTAATGCCTCCATATACTATTGCTTTAAGAGCTGCTAATCTGCAGTATAATTAATTTGAACTGAGGGGACTGTGTGTTTCCTTGCTCGAGTCCAATAGGGGGAGCCTGTTGTGACTGACAAGGAGAATCAGCCAACTGCAACCTTTTGGACTTGGAGGAAAGGCCCGGACTGTCTGCTGGGAGAGTCAGTCTGAGCATGGAGCTGGAAGAGTGAACAGCTCGTGGGGCTGCTGCCCATGGGGCAGCGTGGGAACTATGCAGGGCACCTGAAAAAGGCCTGTTTTTCGTCGGCTCTCCTGAGGGGAGAGAAAAGGAATGTGTTTTCTCAGATCCAGTATCTGAACATAGGTGAAAAAGGAAAGCAGTCATTGTGGCCTAGATATTGGGCAACCAAGTGTTCAGACAGAGATTCTGAAGTGGAAACCTTGATTTTCAGACAGAGATTCTGAAGAGAAGCCTTGATTTTCAGACAGAGATTCTGAAGAGGAACCTTGATGCTGAAGTGCCCTGAGGTTTGGGGCAGAAGAGAACTGTGTTTGAAGTCGGAAGCTGAGGGGAAAACTGCCCCGAGTGTTCTTGCAGCCGTTGTGCGGAGTAGATTCACATAGGAAGCACGTGCGAGGCCATAAGGTTGGCCTGCATTCATTAGTGAGTAATTATTCAGACAGCGATTCCGAGCTTTCAGAGAGAGAGAAGTTATTTTGGGGACCGGACTTAACCTGAAGAAGACCAAAAGTGTGCAGAATTGCGATCAGCCTGTCAGGACTCTGGTCTGGTACAGTAAGTGACCTTTACATATAAATGTGTAAGTGCTTGTGGGGACTGAGCGCTGAGTAATTCCCCATGTTGTGAACTGTGTGCTGTGCTGGGAGTGTGATTCCCTAGCAGGGTTCGATCTGAATCCGCGTTTGAGTCAGAGAAGAATGCCTCGGTAGCCAGGCTCAATCTCCTGAGGTGACCAGCTGCTTGTCTGGTAGTGTTTTGTGTACATATAAATTGTGCAGCGAGCTGGAAGTCGCAGCCAGCATCTCTTGGACTGCATCTGCCTGTGACTAAAGTATATGGGATGCTTGATGAAAGCGTCATTGCCAATTTACTCTGGATGGATGATTTTTGGTACAGCATATAAAGTACTGGATGTGACCATATTTGAATTGCATATAGGATGCTTGACAAAAGTATCACCAGTATTGCTTTGGAAGGGACTTTCAAATATTGTGCTGAATGTTCTGGATGTAAGATCCATATAGTTTGTTCTGGAATGTTCAGAAGACTGTGAGTGCAGGGCAATCCCTGCTTTGTCTGCTAAAGTGCAGGGCAATCCCTGCTGCAGTTGTAAATAGTAATTTGCTGCTTTACACAAATCTGTTTCCAAGTTGCCCCCACCATCAAATTAATAGCTGGCCACCTCGACCAGCTGCAACTCCATCAGGCCTGCATCATCTTGGACTGTGGTATCTGTTTAACCAGTATGGTATGAGATTGCGGGGTTTCTGCTGTATCTGGGACTGGTGCCAGTGTGGGTATTAATAATAACTGTGTTTAACATCTGATTTATCAGCAGCTAGATAGCCAGGGCTCTGGATGTCTTAAGTTGAATGGTAAAATGTGATTTATGTCTGCCTGTTAATATGTAGCCACCCAGCTGGAGGGTTCACCAGCAAAATCCAAAATGATCTCTGTACAAGTGTAAATATGGTAAGATAACCTCTACTCCTCCTATTTCCCTTTCCTAGCTCCTTTATTCCCCTGAAATAAATATCTTGTTGTTGTTTGAAATAATGTGTGAGCATATTATTAGAGAGAGCCTTTAATTCAAAATGTGGAAATGTGGGGAACTGTGTATTGGGGCATGTCTGGGGAAGGTAACTGGTCACCTTGGGTGGTGTAGCAGCTCAGGGGGCTACACCCAGTACCATCTCACCCACGTAATGCACCCTAAGTGGAGGCACTGCACAGAGGTTTTAAAAATGTTATAAGTTAGCGAACCCAACCCCCTTAGCCTATGTTCAGGGTAGTAGGCAGGGGTGTAACACTGGGGGGTTGCGCTGCCCGGGGATTACACATTGTTGGAAGGAGGGGGATGGTGTGCCTATTGCTGTTCCCTCTCTCCTTAGGAAGTACCCTCATTCTCTCTTGCAACCCATCAAACCCATGCCATTGCTAACCTGCGCATCCCATTACATTATTAAGCTGCCTCATGCTTCTCTAGTACTATGTCTCACAACTACTGATTGCTTATATATAAAACATAGAATCTGATGGCAGATAAGGACTGCATGGCCCACTTAGTCTGCCCATTTTACAACCTAGCGGATAAGCTGCAGATCCTAGTTTACCAACAGCCTACTTCCTCCTACCCACCACTAGAACTGCCTTATGTCTGTCCCATGCATTCTTGAATTCCCCCCACTGTTCTTGACTTCATGACCTCCTCAGGAAGGCTGTTCCATGCATCCACAACCCCCACTGTGAAAAAATACTTCATCACATTACCTCTGAGCTGTTCCCCTCTATCTTCAAACTGTGTCCCCTTGTTCTTGCACATCTCTTTTTCTGAAAGATACTACCCTCTTGGACTTTGTTGATTCCCTTGAGGTACTTGAAAGTTTCTATCATGTCCCCCCTCTCCCTTCTTTCCTCAAGGGTATACATATTAAGCTCCTTTAGTCTCTCTTCTTATGTCTTCTGGTGCAGACCCTGTACCATATTGGTTACCCTCCTCTGGACAGCCTCCACTCTGTCTATGTCTTTGCAGAGATAGGGCCTCCAGAACTGTACACAGTACTCCAGATGTGGTCTCACCAACTGTCTGTCCTGTTTTCTACTGTTGATGCCTCTCCCTATGCATCCCGGTATCCCCCAGCTTTCCTTACTGCTTCTCACATTGCTTGCCCACCTTTTGGTCATCTGATATAATTACCCCCCAGGTCCCTTTCCATTTTTTTTGTTGTCAGTACCTCACCCCCCATTGTGTACTCTTCCCCTGGGTTTTTGTTTCCAGGTGCATTACCTTGTACTTTTTTTGGATTGAATCTAAGCTGCCATACATTTGACCATTCCTTCAACCTTGCCAAGTCCCTTCTCATCATTTCCACTCCATCTTGTGTATTAACTCTGTTGCAGATCTTTGTGTCGTCTGCAAAGAGACATACTTTTCCTTCCAGTTCCTCTGCAATATCACTTATAAAGACATTAAAAAGGACCGATCCCAGTAATGAACCATGTGGCACCCTACTAGTAACCCTCCTTTCTTCACTGTGGCCTCCATTTACTACTACTCTTTGCATCCTGTTGTCCAGCCAATTTTTTTATCCAGGCTACCACCTTGGGACCCACTCCAAGGCTAGCTAACTTGTTTATTAATATTTTGTGTGGGACTGTATCAAATGCCTTGCTAAAATCTAGGTAGGCCCCTTCCTGGTCTACTACTTTGGTCACCCAGTCAAAGAATCTATTAGATTCGTCTGACATGACCTTCCCACTGTGAATCCATGCTGCTTTGGGTACTGTGCCCCACTGACCTCTAGGTACTCAACAATTCTTTCCTTCAGAAGTGATTCCATCATTTTCCCCACCACTGAGGTCAAACTAACTGGTCTGTAGTTCCTGCCTCTGCTCTGCTCCCACTTTTTGTGAAGAGGAATCACATCCATCCTCCTCCAGTCCTCAGGTACCACCCCATCTTCCCATGATTTGTTAAAGAGAATAGTCAGCGGTGTCACTAGTTCTACCCTTAGTTCTTTTAGAATTCTGGGGTGAATCCCATCAGGCCCTAGTGCTTTGTCCACCTTCAATTTTACTAGTTCTTTCAGAACCCTTTCTTCTGTAAATGGACTGGTGTCGACCCCCGTTTCCAGAGTGTATCTCTTGTTTGTTTTAGGTACCTCCCCCTCCTCTTCCTTTGTGAATACTGAGCAGAAATATTTGTTCAGTATCCCTGCTTTTTTCACTGTCACACTCTACCCACATTTCCTCTCCTTTATTAAGTTTCAGTATCCCTCCCTTGGTCTTTCTTCACTCCCTAATGTTCCTAAAAAGGTCTCATCCTGCTTCTTAACTGAGTTGGCTATCCTTTCCTCAGTTTGAGCCTTTGCTATTTTGACTGCCTTCCCTACCTCTTTCTACTTTAACTGATAAAGTTCTCTGTCCTGCTCCTTCTATGTGTCCTTATATTTCCTGAATGCTATCCTTTTCTCCTTAACCTTCCCTGCCACCTCTTTTGAGAACCACAGCGTTTTTTTCCTTCATTGTGTTTTGTGGATTTGCTTCACACAAAGGCTTGTTGCCTCTATGATGGTTGTTTTGTTTACTCTACATTGTTCCTCTACACCTCCTTCCTGCCTGTTTGCTAGTGCTTTTCTGAGGCACTCTCTCATTTTCCCAAAGTCAGCCCTCCTAAAGTCCAATACTCATGCTTTTGTATGGTTTGACTCTATGGCTGTGTTTATTGTGAACCACACTGTTTGGTGGTCAATTGTTCCCAGATGGCTACCCGCTTCTAAATCTGAGATTTTTCTCCACCCCCATTTGAGAGTACCAGGTCTAAGATTGCTCCCTCCCAAGTGGGTTTCAATACTAGCTGTCTGAGGCATGCCCCTCGTAGGGCATCAAGAATGACCCTGCTCTTGGATGTGCCTGCAGCAACGGTGCTCCAGTTAACATCTGGCATATTCAGGTCCCCCATCAACAATATCTCCCCTTTTTCTGCCATTCTAAGGATGCCTTCTATCATTTTCTTGTCCATTTCCTCCCCCTGAGATGGGGGCTGTATACAACCCCTGTGCGGATTGTGGTGCCATTTCCTAGCTCCAGGGTGACCCAGAGTGCATCATCTATTTCCTGCTTACTCGTTAGTTCTGTTGCTTTGATCCCTTTCCTTCCCTTACCTAGAGAGCTACTCTTCTTCCTCGTTTACTCTTCCTGTCCCTCCTGTAGATTGTGTATCCTGGTATGTTGACATCCCAGTCATGGTTCTCTGTGTACCATGTTTCTGTGACTGCCACAATATCCAGGCATCCCTATTCCATCAAGGCCACTATTTCAGGGAGCTTGTTACACAGACTATGGGCATTGGTACTCATCACCCTCCAATTTGTGATGTCCTTACCCCTTTCTGCCCCATCCCTGTCCTTACTGCCTTTGCCTTTTTTGCATTTACCTCTGTCCTGGTCCCTAATGACTTCTCTACCTTGGTGTTTACCTCACTAATTACCATGTTTTGTGGGGGAAGGCTGTGATTTCCCTGCTCCTTTTCATTGCCTCCCCCCTTGGCTAGTTTAATTGCTTGCCAATGAAGCATTTAAACCTATTACCTAGGATCCTGGATCCCCCCCCCGGACAGATGCAGATCATCACACCAGCATAGGCCTGCATCCCTCCAGGTGGCTCCCCAGTCCCTAATGAAGCCAAAACCCTGAGCTCCACACCAGATTTCAACCATTCATTGAATTCCATTGTGAGGATTGTCACAAACCCACTCAGCAGGTCAGGCTCTCTACTCCCAAAGTGCCAACTTCCGAGTGTAGTCTTGTGCACAGTGAACAGAACAAGGTAACCCTCTTGTCTGTTTTTGTGAGTTCAGATCAACCTTTAGTCGCCAGATCTGGAGGGATTCAAACTCTTAACCTCTTGCTAGCATACCCAATGCACAGGCTCAGATATTTCTGTCTTCAGGGGCCAGATATCTTTGCCTACGGGCACCTAACCAGGCATACAGAGATGAACACTTAAAAACTTTAATAAAGACCTCAGATTTAAAACACTTCTCTTTCCAGTTTGGTACCACTATCCTAGCTTATGCCTGCTGTCTGCTTTAACCATATACTTTTCTTACAACTAAAAAGAAGTCACAGACAGACCAAGTAAGTTCTAAAAAATAATTTTACTACAATAGATAGAAATATGTAAATCACAAAATACAGAACTCTTATATCACAAGACATACAAATCTTTTAAAAGAACAAGGTTTAAACAGTGCAATTTCCTACTTACAGTATTTGGATTTAACTCTCTTTCTAAACGCTTGTTTTAAAGTGCTCACCGATGTTTTCTTGGTCAGTGTCAGATAAAAGTGTCTCTGAGTAGTCAAACAGAATAATCTTTATTCCTTAAACAACTGTATGGGCCAATCACTTTTGGGTGAGGTCATCCAGCTCCTCCTCTGTCACATAAAAATACATCTAAAAAATATTTTTATACACACATAGGATGCAATTTCAAATCATTCATTCTGCCACCTTAGCATAACTCAATTTCAAATGACACCTCTTTGATCCCAGGATAAGTTTCCTCCCTCCAGGACATGAAGGAACATTTACACTTCACAGCCCTGTGTAAGAACCTAGGTTCCTCTTCAACGTCATAAAATGGATTTGATATAGCACTATGGCTGTAATAAACTCAGACAAACAGGATCCTTGATTAAAGCCTTCCATGTAACACATTGTCTCTAAAACCTGAGTGTGTGAAACACATGCTGTTTTCAACATTTTCTCATGGCTTTCATCTTTCAGCTGAAATCTGGGGGGGTGAGTGAAGTCACTCCAAGTGCACTGGCATTTTCAGAAGTGTCCATCAGTAATACATTTATATTTAAAAAAAAATGATGCAGCACTCAGAACTGGCTGTCTACGTTACATTTCTCCCCACCTAGACTGAATTTGGGGGATCCATCCCCTACATGGGATGAGCTTCCCAAATCAGTTCACTCCTCAAAGACTCTAGACAGCCCATCTGAGTTCTGATTCTTAATGCCTGCCCTATGTATGATTGTCAGATCATATCCTTGCAAAGCCAGACTCCATCTTAGCAGTCTCCCATTGTTGTTCCCCATCTGCGTCAGCCAAACCAGGGGGTTGTGGTCAGTCTGCACCACAAAATGCTGCCCATACACGTATGGCTCTAATTTCTTTTTTTTTAAATAAAACTTTATTAGCATTTTGTCTAATACACACACCCTTATATTCACAATTACAGACATTTAGACTTAATGCAAGTACAATTTAAAAGAAAGAGAGCTTCAATCACCAACAAAGTAATTAATAAATCAAAAAGAAAAAAGGAAAAAAATGAGTAAAGAGACAGAGAGAGAACAGCGAGGAAGGGAGAGAAAGAAGAAAAGACAGGAGAGACAAAAATTAATAATACTTAACATTGCACTATAAGTCAACCCAGCACAGAGTCCAAAAGGTCTCCTATGAGAAGGTAGTTAATATTTCCAGTACATGTTTGTTTTCTTTCGAGGTCTTATAATGCAAAAATGGTAGCCATCTTGCTTTAAATCTATCCACAGATAACCAGAGCTTGGCAGTCAGAAATTCCATCTCCAGAATTCCAAGACATATCATACCAGGATTGTAATAAGGGTCTGTTGGAGGTTAGCCAACATCTGGTGACTGTCTTAAGATCAGCCCCCACAAAAATGTAAAATAAATACTGTTGTGCCCTGGAATTCAAACCCACAGGGGGCAGACCAAAAAGCCAATGTTTTGGCAGCTTAGGAAAAGAGGTCCCAAAAACTTCCTCTACAGCCCCATGGATTTCATCCCCAAACTCTGCCACTATGCCACATTGCCAAAAAATATGGGAAAGAGTACCAGTAGATTGGCAATTCCTCCAGCAAAGATCTGAACCCTGACCCCTAAAGTGTTTAGTGATTACTAGAGATCTGAAATACCTAACGACCACCTTCCACCAGAACTCTCTCCAGACCGAGGATGCTGTGGTCATATGTACACCCTTCCAGATCTTGGACAATTCCTCAGGAGATATTATGCATCCCAGTTCAGTCTGCCATGCCCCTGTGACCCTGGATACCTGGTCCTCTTCGACCATCAGTCGCAGTATCAGTGTCAGTGGCTCAGTAGGTAGCACACTTGCCTCTGAGGCCGGGAGATCAGAGGGCTGTGGGTTCAGTTCCCACATCTGGCACTTGGGTTAATATCCCAGTACTGACACTGTAGTGCAGCATGAGACAGGTGCTGCACTTCTGAGGTGCCATCTTTCGGATGAGACGTTAAACCGAGGTCCCATCTGCCTGGACTGGTGGTGGTTCAGGTGGATGTTAAAGATCCCATGGCACTTATTGAAAAGAGTAGAGGAATTTCCCCGGTGTCCTGGCCAAATTTCCCTCATTCACTCAAAAAATACCACCAACAGCTTAATGTGGTTCAACGTCAGTTGCCATTCTTCTGTATCCCCCTTCCCTGGGTCATGCCTGAAAATAGGCAGGATTTGTTTAGTGCACTTACCCGGTCAACAAAATCTAAATAAATAAAAATAAAATAAATGCTCATACATTGTACTAACTTAGAAATTAAATGAGTGGAACCTGGAACAGATGACAAGGTCAAAATACAATCTCGTAGAGAGTTCTCAGGGGCATTTACTAGTTGAGTAATTCCTATAGTATTAAGATAGTGCCTAAATTGGAGGAAACGGAAGAAATCCATTTGTGGAAGGGCAAATTCTACCTGAAACTGATGAAATCATTTAAACAAATTGCTAGCTAGAAATTGGCCCACCTTGTGTAACCCATATCTCGCGCAATGATGAAATGCTAGGTCTAGTTTCATAGGTAAAAAATCATTGAGGCTAGTAAAAGAAGTAGAAGCCCTATTGTAAGTCGAAAATTTAATTTTGAACAAACCTCTAACTAGGATTGCTTAACCACTGCAGTAAGTGGGTTAGTAAATTCTAGAAGTTTCAGTCTTGGAGGGTCAAGGAACAGCAGATCTGTCAGAGTAAGCACCAGGGAAAGGGAGGCCTCCACATCCACCCAGCGTGGGGTGGGATCTTGAAGCCAGGAAACCAGAGCATGTAGTTGGGCCACCCAGTAATACTTTTGCAGATCCAGTAAACCCATACCCCCCCGCTCCATGGGGCTATCAACACCTTCCACCTGACCCTAGGTTTCCTAGCGGACCATATATACTTAGAGAGAGTGGACTGAATCTCCCTCCTGAAGGTCCCAGGGAGCCTGAGTGGGACAGTAGAGAAAACAAATAAGAATCAGGGTAAAATATTCATCCGGACACTTTCTATTCTGCCAGAAAGCGAAAGTGGGAGGTCCCTCCACCTGTTACAATCAGCCCTAACCTCCTGCAGTAGCCTGAGGAGATTAAGCTTATAAAGGTCTTGTCAGTTCCTGGGTATCCATATTCCCAGGTACTTGAATCCCCCCTACTCCATTTCACTTGACCTAGATCAGGCAGGTGCCCCCCCCCCATATCCCAATTGGGAGTATTTCTGATTTTCCCAAGTTTACCTTGTACCCAGGTATTTCTCCAAAAGCTGTCAGAAAGTTAAAAATCTTAGGGATGGAATCAGCTGGATTATCAATATACAGAAGAGTACCATCTGCGTACAAGGAAATCCTGACCTCATTCCCCCGATACTGGACTCCCTGAAAGAGGTCCACCTGCCTGATATACGCTGCCATCGGCTCTAAGCTCAGAGCGAACAGAAGAGGGGAGAGGGGGCAGCCCTGCCTGGTCCCTCTCCGGATCTCAAAAGGGGGGTGAAAGAACTCCATTCACTTGAACCCTGGCTCGGGGGTCCCTGTATATATTGGAGATCCAGGACCTAAATTTCTCACTGAAGCCAAACCGCCCCAGGGTGTAATCTAAATATTGCCAATCCAGGCGATCAAAGGCCTTTTCGGCATCGAAGGATAAGACTGCCTTAAGCTGTCCAGTGGGGGGAGAATCAGCCCTGGAGAGAACATCCAGTAAGAGACGAATGTTATCTTGCAGGTGGCGGTCAGGGATGAATCCCATCTGGTCTGCATGGCCCAGGTCCGTGATAACTGACTAGAGTCTCAGACCCACCAATTTTGCAAATATTTTCCCATCCTGATTTAATAGGGAGATGGGTCTATAACTTGAACAGTGGGTGGGGTCCTTCCCTTGTTTAGGTAGCATGGAAATAAGGGCTTCTTGCCATGTATCCAGCAAAGCTTCAGGCTCCTGTGCCACATTGCAAACCTTGGTGAGGAGAGGGGATAATTCCCCAGCAAAGCATTTGTAAAAGTCTGCAGTAAAACCATCTGGACCCAGGGCCCTTCCTGATTTTAGGGATTTAATCACCTGCTGCACCTCCCCGATAGTGAAGGGTACCTCTAGCCCCTCCCCCTGTTCAGGAGAGAGCCCAGGCAGGTCTATTCCACTAAAGAATTCAATCATCTTATCAGCATGCCGTTGACCCCTCTCCCCTTTATATTGATGCTGATAAAATGTTTGGAATGCAGCAGCTATTTTGGAGGTTGGGTCTTATCTGGAGAATCTGGGAGGGTCGGACAGATGCATGCTATATATCTCTCCGCCGCTTGTCTCCTAAGTCGCATAGCCAGCAACTTGCCAGCCCTCGCCCCTCTCTCGTAATATCTCTGACCCATATACCTCAACGAGCTCTCTATATGTCATTGCAGGAGGGAGTTGTACTTTGACCTAGCTTCTGTTAGTTTTTTAAAAGTATGTTTTGCTCCCGAACATTTATGCTCCGATTCCAGGTCCTGGATCTCTCCCAAAATGTCTTGGATTGCAACCCTATGCTGTTTATTTTTATGGGAAGCAAAAGCAGTGGTATGACCACATATGACAGCTTTAAGCACTTCCCACAAAAATTTAGGCTGTGAATCCTGTTCGGAGTTTTTTGTTGGATAACCTGTTGGTCGAAGTGACATATTATTTATCATTAACCAGCCCTGGATCAAATCTCCAGCTTCCTCTTCCACCCAAGTCCCCCTAGCGTAACTTAGCCCTGTCCATTGTATGATTTGAAATCATTGTGGGGAGAATATCCACCCCATGGAAGGTATGGAGTAACCCACACTACGTATAGAAACGGTCCAATTGGGAGCATGACCTAGAAGCCAGGGAGTAAAAAGTATAATTTCTAACAGTGGTATTGAGGTTCCTCCAGGGGTCTGCCATCCCTACCTCCAAACACAGTGATTTAAGTATACTAAAACAGGCCTTCGATCCCGGAGTACCACCAGGGCTTCTATCCATGTTAATATCCTCCACACAGTTCCAATCCACTGTGCAAATTATCTGGCCTGAGGGCAATTTGGCCAAATCATTAAATAAAGTTCTAAAGAATTACCCTGAGGGGGAGTGGGCACCTACACCCCCACTAAATGTAAAATGTTCCCCCCAAAATTCCCAGACACTATCAAAAGATGACCTGTACTACCTTTAACCACCTGCTGAATCTGGAACGGCAGACCCCTGCGGAACAACAATGCCACCCCTGTCCTCTTTGACTGAGGGTGTTCATTAGAGCAGATCTTGCCCACCCAAGCCCTCCTCAACTTTAGGTGTTCCTGGTTTGTCAATCTGGTTTCTTGCAAGCAGGCAATGTCACACTTCTCTCTATGTAGTTCTGCCAAAATTTTGCTCAATTTACCACATTATTAATCCCTTTTACATTTAGGGAGCATATTGTTAGGTTAGCCATCATAATACAACCAGTAAACCCAATCTTGAAGTAGAAATACAAATATATACCTAATTCTATAACCTGGAAAACAAATAGAGCCTCTCTAAAGAGCAAGGAAAAAAGAAAGAGGAAAGACCAGATAAAACAGAGAGAAAAATTACTCAAACAGTGCAACCATATGCCTACCAAAAAGACCTGAAATTGCCCTTGTAAACAACAGAGGGCAAAGGTCAACAATGAACAGCGAACAATAGCACAGTAATCTGCCATTGTACTCTTTGTGTAAGAAAAATCCCACTTAGAATATCAAGGGAACTGAGTCTCAGAAGGGAACAACACCACAACTAAGAGGGTGAAAAGGTCAGGGGAATCCCAAATAATGTGAGACCGCTGGGCCTGTACCCTTCATGTGGAAAATATTAGGTTTCCAGGAAAAGGCTGTGAGAGCTACCCCCATCTCCAGCGCTGCATTGATCTCAACATCGCAGTGGCGCTCATTCACTCAGGTGCAGGAACATTCACCCCCTCACTCCCCTTCTGAGGTGAAGCTCCCAGCACTGGTAATTACTGATAATGGACCAGTAAATCAATCCCCATGACACAATTCCCCATGAATCATGAGATGGGACCCTGGGATATAGTCCATTGAGCTCTATTTTGAAGGCAAAAATAAGTCTCTAGTCCTTATCATAAACATGACCCACAGTCCTTGCAAGTGTTCATGGGGTAACCCACAAGGGAAGGGGGAAGACGAGAGTCCATACCAGCTCCAGTCACATCCGCTCAGGAAGTCCCAAATATCAGTGATCTGTGTAGAAGGGTGAACAAAATAGCTGTTGATCTGCTAGATAATGAAGGAAAACTGCGTCATCGCCCCACGAGCAAACAGACTGGGGGGGCCAAAAGAAAGATGTACCACCTCAGTCCATCCCCAGAGGAAGTACGACCCGGGAAACCAACAAACTCAAAATGTGGGGTTAAGCAGCAACACCTCCAGGATCGCAATCAGGACCCATGCAGAGTCCTAGTTACCCCTCAGGTTGTCTTTGGCCCAGGAAGCCATCTGGATAAATCTGCATGCAAGGAGAATATAGCTGCCGACCAGGAATTGGAGGTCGTCGGCCTGGCAGACCCAGGGGCAAGGACCACAAAAGACTCTCCACTTCACACTCTGCTGCCTCCTCTTTCATGTCTGGTAAGGTAATGCCTTCCTGATTCAAGTAAGGTTTCACTGCCCAAAGAGATTCAAAGATTTTAGGGCCATGCTTCATATCAACCCACATTCTTGCTGGGTAGGGAATCTGAGCACTGATGTCCTTGCTTCTCAGCTGTTTCACAACAAGTAGAATTTTTTCCTCTTAGCCACTAAGGACGGGTGGGAGTCCTGGTCTACAAACACCAGGACCCTGTCAAAGTTCAAGTCTCTTTTAGCCCATGTAAGACAGAGGATCTTCTCTTTTTCTGGATATTTCAAAAACTTTATCAATATAGCCCTTGGTGGAGTGGCCTGTGGGGGTCAAGGGGCAGTCGATCGATGTGCCCTCTCTATTTCCAAGGCAAAATCTTCCTACAGCTACAACTTGACTCTCAGACAACTAGCCATATATCCAGTCATGTCTTCCTGTTCCACTCCCTCCGGGATGCCCACCACTCGAATGTTGTTCCTCCTCGAGCGGGCCTCTGCGCCCTCCATTTTAACAGAAAGGGCCTTCTTCCTACGCTAGAGAAAGGCTACAGAGCGACCAAGTGCCATATTTTCATTTTGTAAGGCCTCAACATGTTGCTCCACTGCTGCAGTTCTGGTTTCTAATTTCTTGAAGTCCCGCTGTATATCGGAGACTTTCCCATCTATCCTTTGCAGAAGTCTCAGGACTTTCTTAGTTTCTAATCTGGTGCCCATCGACCCGGAATCAGAGCCAGAGTCCGCCTCGCCCGACCCCGAGACAAACGAGGAGTGGGACAGCGCGGGGCTGAGGCCTGCTATTGATTTAGATTTCCCTGCTGAAAACGTTGCACCTGGGCCTGATGGGTCCTTTTCCTTTGTACTCCCCATCATAAAAAGTCACCACTGATGCAATGCACTGATTTAAGGTCATGGATGGCTTTAAAATGTGCCTGATTAGACTTGGATTTGGTGCAGGAGAGGTAGAGAAGGGGAGCTAAGCTGCCATTCCCACTGTTACATCACCGGAAGTCCCATTGTATGGCTCTAATTTCTTTAGGTCCCACACTATGACAAGCCACTCCTTTTCCACCATGGAGTACGCTTTTTCCCGGGGAAGCAGCTTCCATCTCAGATGTGCTACTGGATGATCTGTCCCTTGGCTGGAAGTCTGACTCAGTACTGCCCCCAATACCCACATCTGAGGTGTCCGTCTGAACTATAAAAGTTTTGCTATAGTCAGGACTTGTCAAAACAGGAGCACTGCACAGTGCCTCTTTCAGTTTGGTAAAGGCTTCCTCACAGGCTGGGTCCCAGGTAATTTTCTTGGGCATCCTTTTCTTTGTCAGGTCAGAAAGGGGTGCATCCAGGGCACTGTAATTAGGTACAAACTTTTTGTAGTACCCTGCTGTCCCTAGAAAGCTCCTGACCTGCTTCTGGGTTTCTGGTCTGGGCCATGCCTGGATTACCTCTATCTTTATTTGGGTAGGACGGAGCTGTCCCCGGCCTACCACATGTCCAAGGTATGCCACCTGTCCCATGGCCACCTGACACTTCTTGGCTTTGACAGTGAGCCCAGCCCTCTGTATCCTGCCCAGCCCTTCCCTAAGGTGTGAAAGGTGTTCCTCCCAGCTGGTACTAAAGATGGCAATGTCATCCACGTATGCCATGGTGTACTCCTTGGCACCATTCAACGCCTGGTTCACCAACCTTTGGAAAGTGGCCGGGGCGTTCTTCATTCCGGAAGGCATTACTTTAAACTCAAATAAGCCTATCGGAGTGATGAAGGCCAACCTCTCCCTAGCTCTGTCTGTCAACTCTACCTGCCAATACCCCTTTGTCAGGTCAATGGTCGTAAGGTAGGTTGCCCCTCCCAACTTGTCCAGAAGTTCATCCTTCCAGGGCATCAGGTGGGTGTCTGACTTTGTGACTGCATTCAGTCCACATTAGTCCACACAGAAATGGGTTGAGCCATCTGGCTTAGGCACAAGGACTATGGGTGAGGCTCAGGTGCTGTGGGATCTCTGGATTACACCTAAATCCAGCATCTCCTCCACTTCCCTCATAATGTCCTTTTGGACAGCCTCTGACACCCGATATGCTGTCCGACGTATGGGCGTCTGTGTCCCTGTCTCCACATCGTGTGTTGCTAAGGGGGTTAGTCCAGGCTTGGTACTAAATAAGGGGGCAAAGTCTGCTAAAACCTCCCTCACTTTCTGGATCTGGTCTGAGTTCAGCTGGGGAGACAATTTTACTGCCTCCACAGAGGACTCCTGCTTACTCTCTTCCAACAAGTCCAGAAGGGGGTCTCCTTCCTCCGTCCCCTCCCCATGACTACATACTACGAACACCACGTCAGCCATATTTGCATATGGCTTCATCATATTGACATGGTACATCCTTTCTGTCTGTCTATGGTCAGGTAACTCCACAATGTAATTCACGTCATTTACCTTCCTAACCACTTTATACGGTTCCACCCACTCAGCCTGCAGCTTATCTTTCCGGACCGGAATAAGGACCATGACTTCCTGACCCACCATGTATGAGCGAGCTCTGACTCTGCGAATGTACCACACTTTTTGTTTCTGTTGGGCAGCTGCCAGGTTGCTCTGGGCCATCCCCATAAGCTCCTTCAGCCTTTCCCTAAACCTAAGGATGTAATCCACAATGGGAGTTCCTTGGGTGGCGTGCTTGCCTTCCCAGTACTCCCAGATCAAGTCTAGGGGCTCATGTACCCAGCGTCCATACAAGAGTTTGAAGGGGGAAAATCCTGTCAACTCTTGGGGCACCTCCCTGTATGAGAACAGCAGGTGGGGAAGGTGTTTCTCCCAGTCCCTCCCATGCTGTTCAGCAAACGCCCGGAGCATTGCCTTCAGGGTACCAATGAATCTTTCCAGAAGCCCATTGGCTTGTGCGTGATACAGTGTTGTGCATCTCTGCACCACCCCACACTTCTTCCATAAACATTTAATTAGGTCCGACATGAAAGAACCCCCTTGATCAGTGATTACCTCCTGCGGAAACCCAACATGGGAGAAAATCCCAAGCAAGGCATCTGCCACTTTGTCTGTCCTCACAGAGGATAGGGCGACTGCCTCTGGGTACCGGGTGTCATAATCCACCACTGTCAGGATGAATCTCTTCCCTGAGGAGCTGGGGGTATTTAAAGGCCCCACAATATCCAGTCCCACCCTCTGGAATGACTCCTCAACTACGGGCAATTGAATCAGGGCAGCTTGGGTTTTCTTGCCTGCCCTCCCTATTTCTTTGCACTGGTGACAAGACCTGCAATACTCCTTCACCTGCTGGGTGAAGTTAGGCCAGTAGAAATTCTGTGCCAACCACTGCGTTGTGTGCATTATTCCCAGATGACCAGATAAGGGAATATCATGGGCAACCTTGAGCAACTGCTCACGATATCCTTGGGAACGACAAGCTGCCTGCCTAGCATCCCTCCCTCCCTCCCTCTGTCTGTACTGCCTGTGCATACATAAGTCCATCTTCCCAATAAACCTTATGTCTGCCATCACCTCCCTGTGCCCCGTCTGAGTCTGCCCAAGCCCTCAGCTTCTCTAAACTAGAGTCACTTCTCTGAGCAGCTGCAAACACCTCACACCTTCCCAAGGCATGGGACAGGTCCTCTTCAGTCGCTAAACTAGGGTCCCTAGCACTAGCGTCAGGGACCTCAGGATCACTGTCAATCCCAACCCTTTGACAAGGGGTCACCCCTCCCTCTTTGGAGTAACCCTCTGTAGCTGTGAGGTTACTTGCTACTGGGGAAATTTCTACCCCCTTTTTATCAGTCCCCTCCTCTGCAGACGCAGGCTGGGGAACCAGTCTCTCAGGATCTTCCCCAATGGCTTCTGAGGGGCTCAGGGAACTACAATTTTTCCTGGCCACTTGGCTATGGGTAACTTCACATATCACCCCCTGCTGGAGATTGTTACCCAGGATCACATCCACTGCTAATGTGTTGGCTACAGCCACCTGCTGCACAGTTCCCCCTGTTTCATCCCAGTCAAGGAGAACACTAGAGAGTGGCAATGTTTTCTCTTCACCAGTAAACCCTTGTACAATTACATATTTATTGGTTATAAGCTGACCAGGCTGTACCAGATCCCCTTTCACCAATGTCAGGGATGCCTCTGTGTCCCTTAACCCTTGCATCTGTACGCCACTTACCATGACTGGGTGCATGCGTTCCCTCATGTTCACTGGCATGCTTCCAGGGACACACAAACAACCCACTTCTTTTCTTGCACTCAGTTGTGTATTATGGCTCACCTTTTTGAGGCACAGTCTGGTAATATGCTCAGTTTCTTTGCACAACCAACATTCATTTCTTCTCTCAGAGAAATCTTTTCTCTGAAACCTGGGGCTAATTGGTTTTGGTGTAGGCAGTGAGGGTTTTCGCTGCCCTGAAGGCACGCTTTTCCCTTTCTGCGCTGCCACGCCCGCCCCATTCGCTCTCAAAGCAGGTCTGCTCTTGGCATAGCGGTCCCAGAGTTCAGCAGCCTCTTGCACTGTTTTGGGATCTCGGTCCTCTAGCCATGTTTTTAACTCTGCTGGGCATGCCCAATAAAACTGTTCTAATAAAATCACATTTTCAATTTATTAGCAGAATTTGCCTCAGTTCCCTTCCACCAAAGTTTTAAAAACTGACGTTGTTTAGTGGCTAGCTCCTCATAGCGCATATTATAGCTTCTCCTGAGCATACGGAATTTTGCTCTGTATGATTCAGCAGTTAATTCAAACTTTTTTAACAATGCAGCTTTTAGTTTGCTGTAATCGTCACTGTTCTCATTGTCCATTTGACCCAATGCATCCAGAGCTTTCCCATGACTCTAGTAATTTTAACCTGAATACAAACTTTTTCAAAAGAATTTAAAAAGGCATCCATGTCTTTTCCTTTCTTTAACTCGGCTATTAATTAGCATAGGTCAGACAGTAGGTTTCTCGAGATTCCTTTTATGAAATCTAAAAGTGGACAAAGATCTTTTGCTTATATTGCTCCATTTATTTGGAATGAAATTCCTCAAGATATTAGGTGGTTGTGTTCTGTCAAAAAGTTTGCCGATGCATTAAGGATGTATTTCGAATCTCAGTTTAATTGTAACTGTTTTTTATGAATTTTTTTTATGAATTTTACACGTAACAAAGACATTTTGTCTGCAATTTGCTGCATTGTATATGTATGTTTGATTATGTATTGTCTGTATGCAATATATGTGGGTCGCACCTGTAAAAGGAACTTGTTTCCAGTGTGCTTACCCGTTAAGCGAATAAACAAACAAACAAACAAACACATTTGGAGTTCAATTTGTAACCCAGTCCTGCAGTCCCAGTTAAACCCAAGCCACTTACCTGCTCTGGTACCGCTGGTTGGAGTCTCATCTTCTCCCAGTTCATGTTGTCTCTGGTGCTCCTGCTACTTGCGGTCTGCATCTCGGCATTCTCATTCTCTTTTCTCCTTTGCAGCTCGCTGGCACTCACGCTTCTCGTGGCCTGCCTCCCTCTGTTGTCACTCTGCCTCTCGTCTCTCTCTCTTGCTCCCTCTTCTCCTCTGCAGCTCACTGGTGCTCACGCTCCTCTCGGTCTGCCTCCCTCTGTGGTCGCTCTGCCTCCAGTTCCATCCTGCAAAACTCAATTTGCAGTCTGAGTACCTCTGGATTCAGGATACTGGTGAATTTTCCCTGCTGCTGTGGCCCTTCACTGATGTGACCCTGCTGTCCTCCTCACCGGATCTGGACACAGCACTGGCCGCTAGTCCTGCCACACTTGAGGTCTGGTCCATTTCAGTCACTGTCTGTGACTTGCTGCTCTGGGTATCTGCTACCATCTGGGCCTCTATGAGGTTCTGGTTTTTGGCTGTCACCTCTAATGGGACTCCTCTGTCCCCGCACAACTGCTTCAAGAGATCTGCAGTGTGCCTGCTGTAGTCTGAAGCCATCTTCTTCCCTGACTACGGCTACTCTGACTTTGCACGATGGAAAAAAAAAATAAAATAGGTAGGACCTTGACTGTACACAATGTGATATATAGTTCTGTTTCCTTTTAAAAATAAAACTCTGTCTTTTTCTTTCTTTGCAAGACAGCTTACAGTCTCAGGCTGACACAGAACAATACCAAAATTATGCCACTGCTGCCAACCAATCTGTCACAAACCCACTCAGCTGGTCAGGCCTTCTACTCCCAAACAGCCAACCTCCGAGTGTAGTCTTGTGCACTGTGAACAGAACAAGGTAACTCTGTTGTCTGTTTTTGTGAGTTCAGATCAACCTTTGGTCTCCAGTTCTGGTGGGATTCAAACTGTTAACCTCTTGCTAGCATACCCAATGCACAGGCTCGGATATTTCTGTCTTCGGGGAGCCAGATAGCTTTGCCTGTGGACACCTAACCAGGCATACAGAGATGAACCCTCAAAAACTTTAATGAAGATCTCAGATTTGAAATGCTTCTCTTCCAGTTTGGTACCACCATCCAAGCTTATGCCTGCTGTCTGCTTTAACTATATACTTTTCGGGGAGGGAGGAGGGAGGGAGTGAGTGAGGTCTCCAAGTGCACTGGCATTTTCAGCAGTGTCCATCAGTAATACATTTTATATTTAAAAGATACAGCATTCAGAACTGACTATCTACGTTACAAGGAGTACCCTAGCATCACCCTTTCCATAGACAGGTAGCACCTCTGAGAACGTTGCCGTATGTGCTACTTGTCTAAGTCCCCCTCCCCAACTCTACAAACTCCTCTTGCACTGCTCTGATCCCATTCCTAGCCAGGTCATTTGTCCCTAGGTGGACAATGACATCCAGCTCCCTCCCTCGAGCAGCTGCTCATACGATCCTGAGGATTCTCTTCCTGTCTCTCCAAGCCATGGTGCCAGGCAGGCACCTTACCTCCCTCTCCCCTTCTTCCCTAGCTTCTGCACCCTAATGATTGAGTCCCACACCAGGAGTTGTTTCCTTCCCCTTTGGGGTCCCATGCCACCCTCCTGTGGGTCTCCTTTGTGGAGGTTCCCAGCATCCTCCTTGGTCTTCTCTGCAGGTGCCTCCATGGAGGAACCACTATCCACCAGACTAGCGTATGAATTGTGGAGAGGTACAGCTTGAGGGGTGCACCTCTGTTCCACCACCCTCTCCCTCCCTGAGCCCACCTTAGTTTAGCTACTCCTCTTTCTTGGCAACCTCTGAGGTAGTGGAAGTGGCCCTGGTGGTCCCTGGGTGGGGGGGAGGTTTCACAAATCCTAGCCAGGTCAGCCTGGAGATGGGCAACCTCCTCCCTCAGACCAGAGAGGTGCCTGCAAATAGGGCAGCATCACATCCTCCAGAATGTCTCCCAGAACACTGCCACCCCACAGCCATTGCACTGCACCACTCCCATCATGTCTTATTTTGTGTCCCCTCTCCTGTTTCTCTGTATGCTTACTCCCTCTCAACTCTCGCCCTTCCTGTTCTGGGACAGCAACTTCCTGTGTTCTTCAGTAGCCTCCTTCTTCCTTGCTCATAGTCAGACCACCAGCAGCTCGCGGGGGCTATTTTTTTCCTTTAGGATTGATTAAACTAATGTTTCTCGATGATCCTTCACTTCCTATTGCCAAACAGGAAGTTACTGTTGTCAGTCAAATCCAGTGGCTATAAAAGTAGAACTGGCTTAGGGTGGAAGTGTGGAAGGGTGGAATGGAGGGCAATTAGTAAGAAAAATGGTAGCTTTTTTAGTTAGCTGCTTTCTGCTCTACAAGCAAGATTTCTGTCTTCCAAAAGCTAGCAGCAGGAAGTTGTAATTGGAGTCACCTGTTTTTATACTGCCTAAGCCACACCCCCAATTAATCTCTCTCCCCTTCTACTGATTTAGCAAAGTAAGTTGATACAGTACCCTTCCCATCACGGAAACACACACTGACTTTCTTTCTTTTCTTTTTTTAACCCTAAATGCGACCCCCTCTACTTCTAATAAAGTAACCGTTTGCTTAATCTCAACAAGCACTGAATCCTGCTGAGATAGAAGTGTTAAATTAGTAAGAAAAATGTAGCTTTTTTAGTTAGCTGCTTTCTGCTCTACAAGCAAGATTTCTGTCTTCTAAAAGCTAGCAGTAGCCTGAGTATGCTTCATAGTGTTACTTTCTTTTTGGGGATCCTTCCTAAGGTACCTTTAGCCAAAGGAATTGTCCCAAGGCACCTCTAGAGCTGGAACCCTCTAGAGGGTTCCTCACCTTTGGTACCCCTACAGGGTGGTAATTCTTCTGGAATAGAGAGTGCAAATGGCCAAAACCTAAGTAACACAGCTGCACAAGCATAACACTATACTGGCTGCATAGGCCATTGACTTGGAAGGCTCTGCCTATGGTTCGATGGACAAGCAGCAAGCCACTCCCACTTTCTGAGCTATATAATCAATTCCCCTCAGCCTCCTTCTGAAGCACTTTTTCTTTGCCCCGCCATCATCTCCTCCTCCTCCTCCTTCTCCAGCAGCAGCACCCTAAGGTACAGTAAAAGTACTAAAGCAGACTCAAACTGTAGAAAGAAGAGTATCATACAAATCAGAAGCTAAGTGGCAATCTAAAATAGCATAGGTCAAAATTTTCACCTGATTGTTTTATTGCTGTTTTAATAGATGAGCATACTAGAATCATAGAACATAAGAATGTGCAAAGTATAATAACACTCTATATTAAATGTATTCAAAGCCAGGGATTGCATTGCTAGTCTTTTTTTTTTGGGGGGGTGGAGCGGGGGCATTGAAAAAGTTGAACTTGGTCCACAGGGAGGAAATTTGGATATATCTTTACTTAATCAAGCACTAAATATCATGATATCAGGACACAAAGGGGGCTAGGGTGCATTCAGTTGAAAGTGAAGATAAGGTAAAGAAAATTTATGGTGGTACTATACTCTGTAAAGATTCTGCCAAAAGAATGCAACACATATGTCAAGCAGAAAAACACCAGCTTGGCATATATGCTGAATTCTTTGGCCTTATAGTGCAGCAAGTTAAATTGTGTCGTATTCATTTTTGAGTAGGGGATTGTGAAAAATGTCAGATGGTAGTCATTTCCTACCCACCTTTTTTCTTCTTTGATGACAAAACTGCTGTTTTAAGAAAATGAGCTATGTAGATCATTATGAACCATCATATTTTCAATAAACCCAACTTTTTACACTCTGTGGGTCACTGTCCCACATAGGAAAACTGACCTTCTCACTCCTCTCTGAGTGCAAACCAAGCTCCCTTTTGTGTTGATATATCCCACCCCCGTCTGCCACTTGCTTAGTGGCAGTGAACTTATGTAGCATGTTTTAGTCCTGCATATTTATACAGTCACATAAAATGCCAACTGACACCCTTTGTGAGCTTCCCTCCATCAGTTTCTTCATATTTCCACCAGTGTTTACATTTACTTCAGCAGGAAAGAGAATGTGTTCAGCAGTAAAAAGAAAAAGAAATTTGCTGGTGGGCTTTCTGTTTAGATACCACTGTTAAGGTGAAGCTGCATTTTCAAACAGGCATACCTGGAAGGATCTGACAGATAATATCCACAGTTATGTTTACTAGTAGTTGTTACTGTCTTCTCCCTGAGGAACAAAGCACAATGGATTTGGAGTGGCGGGACAAGTAATATAGTGCTCAGCAATGAAAAAACTGAAACAAAGCAAAAGGATGAGGAACGCCCACATATGTAGAAAGCACCAGGACTGCAATAATATTATTCAGAGTTCTTTATTTAACTCAAGTGCCTAGTGCACCCACACATCGTGAGTGTACAAAAGGGACAGCTGAGCCACTCTGAAAGTAACGCTTCTCCGGGCCCCTGCAGGCATCATCAAAGTGAATCACAGTGATGATGCCTGGCAGGGGTCAGGAGAAATGTTAGTTGCAGAAAGGCTCGCCACCACTTTTTATGCTCGCTATGTGTGGTTACGCTATGCACTTTAGTTAAGTAAAGGACTTTGAATAATATTTTTGTGGTTGTGGTGCTTTCTGCATATATGGTGCTCCTCATTCTTTTGCTTGTCTCTGTGGAACAGCAGACTGAGATGGGACATGAGGTCAGTTTTCCCATTCTCAGGGGTATTGACAGGATTGAACATATGGATATGTTCTCCAGCAGGACACAGGGACATTCTCTGAAGATCACAGGTGGTAAGTTTAGGGGTAACATTAGGAAGCATATTTTGTCCCAGAAGGAGCTGGCCTTCGTAAATGACTTGCCAACAAAGACTGTGGACATGAAGACAGTAGAGCAGTCCCCAGTGTTGCCTGTCCCTTAGCTTTTGCCAGCATTGAGCCAATATGGCTAAGGAGAGCTTTTAGGAGTGGCAAGAGCATTGACAAGAGTATGCAGTGTTCTTGGTGTACCAGAGTCAGATGCAGTTGATACTGCTGTGATTACAGAACTGCGCATACATGATACTCATGCATGCACAGTTTCCCTGTAGTCAGCCATAACATGGCAGCACTAACATGGCTACATATGCGTCAAACTCCCATATGCATAGTTTAAGTCAGTACCAGTAAAAGTAAGACCCCACTGAGAATGAGATACTGCATCTTAGCTAGGTTAACTTGTATCAGTACATTATAGAAGTGGGTAAAATTAGGATCCCTCTGAAAATGAGATCCTGCATCTCATTAAAGCTATCCTGTGTCAGTACATTGCCAAAATGAATAAAAGTATGACCACACTGAATATGACATACTGCGCCTCAGACAAGCTATCTGGCTGTGTCAGTACCTTGTATCAATGCTATAATACCATCAAGAGGTTCTGGAGATGTGAACATTGAAAGCAAAACTTGAGAGATTCCAACATTTTACCAGAGCCTCTGTGATATGTTGCAGGTGAGTTTTACCATTTAAAATAAATAAAAATAGCCTTAACATGTGTTACAGTAATTTTAATGATGACATAATGAAGTCAGTTACATATTCGTATTGCTTTGAGCATACAGGAAAATGTACAGGAGTTTTGTCCCAGTTTTATATAAAAAGTACAGGAAAAGGAGGGTGCCCTATAGGGAAATGCTTTGTTCAATCTGGGAACACTGTAACACCAATATCAATCTTTGTAATTCCATAGGATGCCCCTTGCAACCTCTGAAAACCCCTAAAACATTATCTGCCTAGCATTTATTTACCATTCCTACAAGTACAAAACCCCGAGAGTTCCAATGCCACTAGTTAGGTCCAGAAAGGGTTAACATAAATCAACTCTTCAGAGGAAATACCATAAATCATTGCTAGACACACACACACACACACACACACATACACATTGGGGAGATGACCATGAATGTAATTTGAAACTACTCTGCAATTAGAAGCTATTATCTGTTGAAAGTCATGTCAGTAAATTATTAGTCTCCAAAGATAGCAAGTCACATTTCTATAAAAAAAGCTGAGAAAATAGTGTTGGAATTGATCTACTCAACAGAGACAAGAGAGTATTTTATTAAATGGCAACTGGAGAAAGATACACTGAAAACTCTAAAAATGTGCGCCATGGTATGCCATTTTTCCAGCTACAGACAGCAAGATGGCTGTATGCAGCCCTCTTGCATTAGCTCTAAAATGCTGTTTACCAAGTTGGATTCAAAAGAAAACATGTGTTTCTTGCACTCATTGAAGCACTACAAGGTTGAGGAGGAGAAGTGATTGTCCAGAGCATTTGTTTCTTAATCCCTAGGCTACCGAAATAACTAGAATGAATCTATTTGACTGCACTCTGGAAAGATGTTCAGTCTGTAGCACTGCAAGGGTTAAACTGAAGGGCTGCAAAGACGTGGAAGGTCATTTGAAAACTCCAAAGGAAGTGTTCCATGGTCTGAATCCGGTAGCTCATTTTTAGAGCTGATGCTAGAGGGCTGCAGGCTCTGCCTACGTACAGCCCTAAAAAGAGGCAAAAATGATGTCAACAATTATTGTCCCGTAAACCTAACCCCAATACTAGATAAAATCATGGAGAGTTTGATAAAGGATAAGTTCTTTGTTGAAAAAAATACTTTAGACATGAATCAGCATGTTTTCACCAAAGGACGTTTGGTTATAACAAACCTGCTAAGTTTTTATGAACAGATAAGCAAATGTTTAGATCAAGGGTCCTCATGTGATGTTGTCTTTCTGAGCTTTCAAAAGACCTTTGATATAGTACCTCATTGGGTCTTATGTGAAAAAAATGGATTATATGAACATTCACCTAAGGATAAAGAATTGGATAAAAAAAGGCTTGTGGGTCACTTACAAAGAGTAGTTCTGCATGGACATTACTCAACATATAGGCCAGTCACTTGTGGGGTCCCCCAAGGCTCAGTTTTAGCACCTATGGTATTCCAGTTGTTCTTAGCTGACCTCTTCAACAATTTACACAGTTGGGTAGTAAAATATGCAGATGACTGCAAAATAGGAGGTCCCTGCAACTCTATATCAGACATAGCTAACATTCAGGAAGATCTAAATACTCAGTCTCAATGGGTGAAATCTTGGGAAATGACTTTCAATAATAAGAAATGTAGTGTACTGCATTTTAAATTGAGAAATCCAAAGCACAGTTATACCCTTGGAGGGAAAACGCTAAAAAAATTAACCGAAGAAAAGGACTTAGGTGTTACTGTTGATAGTAGTTTAACTTTTAGGATTCAGATATTAGAAATGATTAGTAAGTCAAATAAAACATGGTGGGCTATTAGAAGAAACATTAACCCTTAGGCTGATAACAAAATTAGAATATATAGGATTTCTGGACTTATATATCAGTCCGCTGCTCTGCAAGGGTTAAATCAAAAGAACCTTCCATTTTACAACCCCTATATAGAGCATACGTTTGTCCACATCTCGATTTCTGCTAACAATTGTGGAACCCCTACCATTTTAATGAGAAACATAGGATCGAGAGGGTACAACAAAAAATTACTAAGCATATGTAGGGGTTGAGAAAAATGAATTAAAATGATAGACTACAATCCCTTAAACTGATGTCCTTAGAAACAAGAAGCCTTCGGGGAGACTTACTGAGCATTTGGGATATACTAAGAGACTAACAACTTATGTCAGATATTGGTTTGGACTTTAAGCAAATTACTGTGGATACCTGAGGGCATAGTTTGCAACTGTCAAAGCCAAGGTTTCACACAGTTAGACATGGGGAATTATTTTTCATTAAGAGAGGTACGACCTTGGAATTCACTCCCTTTAAAAGTAGTCATCAGTGATACCAGGTCTACTTTCAGATACAGACTTGACTTGGTTACTGGCAGGAATTAACTAATTCAAAAGGCGCTATCATGGGCTATGCCTTCTGCTCCTTCCTATGACCTTAGTGAACCATCAAAACAACTTGAAATGTGCATTATGGATAAAGAGGGTTTCAAAATAGAAATAATTCCACTTACTCAGCCAGCTGCCATATGCCCAGGCAGGGAGTATGCATCATCCATCTTTATCACCCCTCCCACACCTGACCTACCCCCCTTTTACCTCCCTTCTCCCTTTCCTGCCCCCTCCCCGTCCCTCCCACCCACACTTCTCTGCCCTGCCCATTTGACTGTACCATGACAATGCCTTCTCTTGCTGCTCCTGCTCCTCCTTCCACTTCACCTGGAGGCCCCTCTGGCACTTACACAAGGGCTGTACCACATTGAATAAGTGTTGTTTATTGTTGCATCCTTCAAGTGGTAGCTCTGCTTTCATTTCAAATAATGTAATAGGTTCATTCTTTGTCAAAAACTGTATCCCAACAAACATTCTTATTTGATGATTATTCCTCCTACCTAATCTGTAACCCATATATTGTATTGTATTGTATTGCATTGTATTACATTGCAAAGTATTATATTGTATTGTATTATACTGTACTGTCTCTCTGACTTGGAACCTTTGTAAACAAGCTCTGGCTCAGAGGTATTAATCTGAATCTGAAGTAAATAAATCTTATTTACAGGACAGGTCACGTCAACCTATTACATAAATCAGAGACACTCTCCCTGTCTGGACATGCTGCAACCAGCCAAGGGGATTGAGGAAGGCTGCACTGGTCAGCTTATATATGCCTGCATCGCAGAGTATACTGGTAGGGTAACTGGGGGTAGGTGTTCAGAGCCATGGTGGGGGGCTGCTAGAAGCCCGGGATTATGGAATTGTAACTGATGGAACTGTGGAACGGTGCTTGGGGGGGAACCACTAGACACTGGGGGAGTTGTACGTTTTTGACTGGTGACCAGAGGGGGGCCACTAGCACAAAGGAAGGTTATTTTGACTGTGGGCTGGTGATCGGAGGGAGCAGGAGATCAGTTACACTAGGGAAGATTTTATGTCCTAGGGATTGGTGATCAGATTGAGGGGGGACCATTAACATCAGGGAGGGTTTTATTTCCTGCAGTCTGGTGACCAGAGGGAGGAGAGACCACTAGTACCAGGGAGGGTATGTATTTACTATGGGCTGGCAATTGGAGGGAGGACCAATAACACCAGGGAATTTTTTTTAATATGTGCTGGCAATTCAAGGAGGGTGCCATAGACCACAGGGCTGGGTATGCTTCCCCAGTAGCCAACCAGCTACTTGGTGGCTGCATGGCTTGGGCACAGCCAAGTTAGCAGCTTAAGCCTTTTACTCTGGTACTCAAAATCATAAATAATCCTAGGGTTTTCAGAACCCCCACAACACTGAAAAAAATATCTACAAATTCAACGTGCAACAGGCATCCTGCAAATCAGCATATTTTTCTACGTCAAAACTCCATTCGGCAGTTAGATGGAATTTATCATAATTTTCTGAACTGCCACGTTGACTCACTGGAAAGATAACATTAGCTCTGTCTCTGGAGTGCATCAAAAGTATTTTTGCCCAAATGATTTCTGGCATCAATGATTTAAAATCTCCATTAGCTGCTAACAAGCATGTCATCCAGGATCTCAATGCCTGAGTCACCACTACCGCACAGGCAGGCAGCTGCACGGAGACAGTGGTCAAAGAACTCTGTGCCCAACTGTGAGATCAGGCTAACACTATTCACCTCCTTCAAGAGAAATTGGTTGCAAGAGCACAGAGGAAGATGTAACAACTTGTTATTTCTTGGTCTCCTGAGGAAAGCTGAGCTCTGGGATCCCACTGGCTTCCTGTGCAAAATCTAACCAGTAATACTTAAACTACCAGAAAATCCTCAGCTCAGAATAGAGGAGGCCCACCAGTCTCTCGCTCCAATGCCCAGATTGTGTAAAAAGCCTTGCCCAATCCTCATGAAATTCCTCCACTACCAAGTCAAGGAGGACATACTACAAAAAGCATGCAAGCTGGGGCACCTGGAGTGGCAAAGCACCTGAATAATGATTTTTCAGGACTTCTCCAGAGACCTCACTAACCGCTGGAGAGCATACATGGTAGTAAGGCTGAGACTGCACCAGCTGCACATTCCCTTTGCTATCTGATACCCTTCAACTTTATGGTTCAAACCAAATGGGGTACAAAAGTTTTTCACTCTGTGGATGAACACTGGCCACAAGATCAGCAAACCCCAAAGTGCCCTCGCCTGCAGCACCAGACCAACCTCAGATCCCAGAAAGACACCTCTGATATGAACATAGTCCAATGCCTGGATCAAAATACTATACACTTGTCACCAGAGGACCAAACTGAGATGCCCTTGTCCTTCCCTCAAAGGCCAAAATCCAAAGGTAGGAACACACACTGATGGGTTAAAGTTAAGAATAACCAATGCCTTCACTCCTGAAATGGTAGCAGGAGTGAAGACGAACAAATAATAGATGAGGGCTGTCTCTTGCCCTTCTGTGCCACTAACAGTTATGCAGCTCTGACTCTTGAACAAGCCGACAACTCCAGGCATGCTCAAAAAACACATTCTGATGCCCTGCATCAAGCTACCACTGCCAACACACCACTGACACATGCCAAAGCATCTGCTCCTGACTCCTAACCTTAAAAGTCAGTCTCCTGGGCTGAAGCAGCTGCAACTGTAAAAACCACCACCACGCCACATCTTGAAACCAGCCAAGACTCTGAAAACAGGGCGAGACCCCCAACCATGAGGTTTGATGTTGGTCTGCCAAGCCCGACATAAAGGTACCATAAAAGCATAGTGGCTACTGTTCTCAGTCTAAACATAGAAACATAGAATTTGATGGCAGATAAGGACTGCTTGGCCCATCCTGTCTGCCCATTTCCCTATCTAATGAATAAGCTGCAGATCCTAGTTAACCAACAGCCTACTTCCTCCTACCCCCAACCCCTAGAATTGCCTTATGTCTGTCCCATGCATACTTGAATTCCCCCACTGTTTTGACTCCACGACCTCCTCAGGAAGGCCATTCTATGCATCCACAACCCTCTTCATGAAAAAATACTTCATCACATTACCTCTGAGCCTTCTATCTTGAAATTGTGCCCCCTTCCTCTTGCACATCTCTTTTTCTGAAAGATGCTACCCTCTTGGACTTTGTTGATTCCCTTAAGGTACTTGAAAGTTTCTACCATGTCCCCCCTCCCCGTCCCCCCTTTCCTCGAGGGTATGCATATTAAGCTCAAGTCTCTCTTCATATGTCTTCTGATGCAGATCCTGCACCATTTTAGTTG
The DNA here is from genome assembly GCA_016271365.2 of Neoceratodus forsteri. NCBI lineage: Eukaryota > Metazoa > Chordata > Ceratodontiformes > Ceratodontidae > Neoceratodus > Neoceratodus forsteri. The sequence goes on from JADMNL010000035.1 coordinate 29,699,092, forward strand.
CCCTCCTCTGGACTGCCTCCATCCTGTCTATGTCCTTGCAGAGATTGGGTCTCCAGAACTGCATGCAGTACTCCAGATGGGGTCTCACCAGCTGTCTGTACAGAGGGATAACAACTTCCTGTTTTCTACTGTGATGCTTCATCCTATACATCCCAGTACCCCCCAGCCCTTCTTACTGCACTCACACTGCTTGCCCACCTTTAGGTCATCTGATATGACTACCCTCAGGTCCCTTTCCATTTTTGTTGTTGTTAGTATCTCACCCCCCCATAGTGTACACTTCCCCTGGGTTTTTGATTCCCAGGTGCATACTTTGCACATCTTAGCATTGAATCTAAGCTGCAATACATTTTACCATTCCTCCAACCTTGCCAAGTCCCTTCTTATCCTTTCCATCCCACCTTGTGTATCAACCCTGTTGCAGATCTTTGTGTTGTCTGCAAAGAGACATACTTTTCCTTCCAGTCCCTCTGCAATGTCATTTAAAAAGACATTGAAGAGGACCAGTCCTAGAACTGAACCCTGTGGTACCCCACTAGTAACCCCCCTTTCTTCAGAGTGGACTCTGTTTACTATTACGCTCTGTGTCCTGTTCTGTAGCCAATTTCTTTACCCAGGCTACCACCTTGGGACCCACTCCCAGGCTGGCTAACTTGTATATTAATCTTTTGTGTGGAACTGTGTCAAATGCCTTGCTATAGTCTAGGTAGGCCATGTCCACAGCCCCTCCCTGATCTTCTACTTTGGTCACCTAGTCAAAGAAATCTATTAGATTCATCTGCCATGACCTTCCTGCTATGAATCCATGCTGCCTTGGGTCCTGTACTCCTCTGGCCTCTAGGTACTCGACAATTCTCTACTTCAGAAGTGATTCCATCATTTTCCCTATCACTGAGGTCAAACTAACAGGTCTGTAGTTTCCTGCCTTTGCCCTGCTTCTACTTTTGTGAAGTGGAATCACATCTGCCCTCCTCCAGTCCTCAGGTACCACCCCATCCTCCCATGATTTGTTAAAGAAGGTAGTCAGTGGTGTCACTAGTTCTACCGTTAGTTCTTTTAGAATTCTGGGATGAATCCCATCAGGCCACATTGATTTGTCTACTTTCAGTTTTAAGAGTTCTTTCAGAACTCTTTCTTCTGTGAATGGGCTGGTATCAACCCTCCTATGCTGAGTGTTTCCGTTGTTTGGTTTAGGTACCTCCCTTTCTTCACTTGTGAATACTGAGCAAAAATATTTGTTTAGTATCTCTACCTTTTCACAGTCACCCTCTGCCCACCCCCTCTCCTTCATTAAGCCTCACTCTCCCTCCCTTGCTCTATCTTCGCTCTCTGATGTACCTATAAAAGGTGTTAAAAAAACCAAAACAAGGCGCTGCGTCAGCATGTGGTCTAAAAGCAAAACAAAATGGTTATATTAAATGCACGCTGAAAATAGAAAATAGAGTTAAAAATCTACGTTTCGACCTTTAAAGGTGTTATCCCCCTTCTTAACCGAGTTGGCCATCTTTTCCTTGGTTTGGGCCTTTGCTGTTCTGACTACGTTCCCTGCTTCCTTCTGCTTTAACTGATAAAGTTTTCTGTCCTGCTCCTTCTGTGATTCCTTGTACTTCCTGAATGCTATTTTTTTCTCGCTAATCTTCCCTGGCACCTCCTTTGAGAACCATAGTGGTTTTTTACATCATTTTGTTTTGTCAGTGGGGAAAGCAGTGGACTCCAGAGGAGAAGGAAGTGAATCCTGGTGGGGGACTCCATCATAAGAGGGATCTAGCTAGGAACACAGGAGGGGGAGGACAGGGAGGTGAGGTGCTTACCAGGTGCCACAGCATGGAGGGATGGATGGAAGATCCTGGGGATCACTGGGAAGGCAAGACGGGAGGGTGAGCTGGATGTCATTATCCACCTAGGTACTAATGACCCAGAAAATGGGGAGCCAAAGCAAGTTCAGGAAGAGTTTAGGAAATTGGGGAAGGGTCTCAAGCAAGTAGCTACTTCTGTCACTTTCTCAGAAGTACTACCTGTGAGAGGCAAGGGAGAGCATGGAGTGCATGCACCAGGAACTTTAACTCATGGTTGAAGAACTGGTGCTGTGAGGAAGGGTTTGGATTCATTGGTGACTGGGGACCCACCTGGAAGGATAGAGGTTTGTTCAAGCCTGACGGCCTGCATCCATCCTGAAGTGGAATCAAGCACTCAATGATAAGTTTAAATGCTACATTGACAAGCATTTAAACTAGCAAGGGGGGTGGCAGGTCAGCAAGGAGGGTACCTACTTGCTCACCCCCCACAGCTAACAGTGGAACCAGTGAACCAGAGGAGTTGCTGTCTCTACAAAGCAGTGTGCAAAAGATGGAGATTAGCGCCCAAGAGGTGGATAGGCAGAAAAGGGGCAAAATTCAGCTGAAGGGCAGACAGCAAGGAGAACCAGGGATAAAGGACAACCAAGGAAGGGGCTGGAGTAGAACAGCAAAACAGTCTAGGGAGGTCAAATCATGGAAAGCCATGTGTGCAAATGCCAGGAGCCTTAGCAACAAGATCTGGAGGCTATCATGGTGCAGTCAGACCTGGACATTGTGGCCATCACTGAAACCTGGTGTAATGATAACCATGACTGGGAGTTGGCCATACCTGGCTACAACATATTCAGAAGAGACAGGGCAGGCAGGAAGGGAGGAGGAGGAGTGGCACTGTATGTGAAAAATGACATAAGGGCTACAGAGATCCAGGAGGAACAAAATGGGGGAGAGATACTGTGGGTTAAGCTGGAAAGGAAAATGGGGCCAGCCATCTGCATAGGTGTGGTCTATAGACCACCAGCCCAGGAGGAAGAAACAGATAGGGAGTTGATGCTAGCCATCCAAAGGATGGCAGACAAGGGTGAGGTAGTACTGGTTGGAGACTTCAATATTCCAGACGTGGACTGGAGCATCCAGCAGCAGCATCAACTAGGAGCAGATTTATCCTGGACTCCTTCAGGGTGCCTTCCTCAAGCAACTGGTCATGGAACCAACTCAGCAGAAGGCAATACTGGACCTTGTGCTCGCAAACAGGGACAGTGTGATGGGGGTAACAGTGGGGGAGCACCTGGGGAACAGTGACCACCAGTCACTGTGGTTTGAAATCACAGTAAGACCAGAACCAAACCACACAAAAACACGTTTCCTGGATTTTAGGGGGGCAGACTTTGGGAAAATGGGGAGATACTTGAAAGAGGCATTAAGGGGAATGGGGCAGGAATCAGGGGTTGAGGAACAGTAGGCAGTATTTAAAATGGGGATTACAAGAGCAACAGAATTATGTATTAAGCAGGTTAGCAAGAATAAAAGGAAGAGGAGACCATTATGGTTTTCCAAAGAGGTAGCAAAGAAAGCAAAACAAAAAGATTGCATTCAGGCAATACAAAAGACACAGGAAGAAAGGATAGAGAAGTACCAGGAGAAGCAAAGGGAGGCAGGGAGGTCAGTAAGGGAAGCCAAAGCTCAGACAGAAGAACACATTGCAAAATCAGTGGGTAGAGGACAAAACCTTTTACAGGTACATAAGTGAAAAAAGAAAGGCAAAGGAGGGATAGTGAGACTGAAGGGAGGATGGGGCTGTGTGGAGGATGACAGTAAAGCTGACATATTGAACAGGTATTTCTGCTCAGTCTTTACTGAGGAAGAGGAGGGTAATGGGTCTGAACGAGTACAAGGGGTGAGAATGGTGCAGAAATGGACACAAGTCCCTTTACACGAGAAAGGGTCCTGAAGGAACTGGAAGTAATAAGAGTTGATAAAGCAATGGACCAGATGGTACCCCAGGGTCCCAAAGGTCCAAGAGAGAGGTGGTGGCTGGGAACCTGTCTGTCCTGTTTAGCCGATCACTGGAAACAGGGCGGCACCCAAAGACTGGAGGATAGCAGATGTAGTCCCTTATACAAAAGTGGGAACAAAGAGGAAGCGGGGAACTACAGACCAGTCAGCCTCACCTCGGTAGTGGGGAAGATCATGGAAGCACTACTGAAGGAGAGATTGGTGGAACATCTGGTTGTCAATGGACTACAGGACCCAAGGCAGCATGGTTTCACCAGGGGAGGTCATGTCAGACCAACCTCATTGAATTTTTGACTGGGTGACTAGGGAGGTGGATCAGGGAGGAGTGGACATGGCCTATCTGGACTTCAGCAAGGCCTTTGACACTGTGCACATAGAAGACTATTGCACAAACTGGGAATATGGGTGTGGGCAGGACAGTAGTGTGGTGGGTAGGTAACTGCCTGGGTGGCAGGACACAGAGGGTGGTGGTAAATGGCTGTCACTCCACAGAGGAAGAGTGACCAGTGGGGTACCACAGGATCAGTGCTGGGACCGGTCCTATTCAATATCTTCATCAATGACATTGCCAGGACCTAGAAGGCAGAATTTCACTGTTCGCTGATGACACAAAGCTCTGTAACAGAGTAGACACACCAGAGGGTTTAGACAGAATGAGAAGGGACCTGTAGAAACTTGAAGAATGGTCAGGGGTTTGGCAGTTGAAATTCAGTGCAAGGAAGTGCAAGATAATGCATATGGGGCACAAAAACGCTGGCACAATATATCAGTTGGGAGGTGAGGATATAGCATGTACCAAGCAGGAAAGGGATCTTGGGGTTATCATCTCTGATGACCTCAAGGCAGGGAAACAGTGTGACAAGGCAGCAGGTAAAGCAAATAGGATGCTGGGATGCATAGGCAGGGGCATCACCAGCAGGAAAAGGGAGGTCATAATTCCACTATACAAGACACTAGTGAGGCCCCACCTGGAGTGCACTGTACAGTTCTGGAGACCTTACCTACATAAGGACATAGACAGGGTAGAGAAGGTTCAGAGGAGGGTAGCAAAGATGGTGCATGGATTGCATCACAAGTCCTATGAGGACAGGTTGAAGGCACTGAACATGTACTCTCTGGAGGAGAGGAGGGAGAGAGGGGATATGATAGAGACATACAAGTATCTTACAGGGAGGAACAGGGTGCAGGAATACACTATTTTTAAGTGAAAAAGATGTTCCAGGACTAGAGGCATGGGATGAAGTTGGAGGAGGACGATTCAGAGGAAACGTGATGAAGAATTTCTTCACAGAATGGGTGGTGGACAAGTGGAACACCCTGCCAGAGGAAGTGGTGGGGGCTGAAACAATCACAGGATTTAAGAATGCATGGGATAGACATAAAGGAATTCTGGAGGTCAGGGGTAAAGGGCAACAGACTTCTTGGAAAACATAAACTGAACTTACAAGCTCAAATGGGCAGAGTGGGTGGGCCATAGGCCCTTATCTGCCGACACTGTCTATGTATCTATGTACTGAAGGAGAGTTTAGTGGAACATCTGGTTGTCAATGGACTACAGGACCCGAGGCAGCATGGTTTCACCAGGGGGAGGTCATGTCAGACCAACCTCATTGAATTTTTTGACTGGGTCACTAGGGAGGTGGATCAGGGGAGGGCAGTGGACATGACCTATCTGGACTTCATCAAAGCCTTTGACACTGTGCCACATAGAAGACTATTGCACAAACTGGGGAATATGGGTGTGGGCAGGACAGTAGTGTGGTGGGTAGGTAACTGGCTGGGTGGCAGGACACAGAGGGTGGTGGTAAATGGCTGTCACTCCACAGAGGAAGTGACAGTGGGGTACCACAGGGATCAGTGCTGGGACGGTCCTATTCAATATCTTCATCAGTGACATTACTTGGGACCTAGAAGGCAGAATTTCACTGTTCACTGATGACACAAAGCTCCGTAACAAGAGTAGAACACCAGAGGGTTTAGACAGAATGAGAAGGGACCTGTAGAAACTTGAAGAATGGTCAGGGTTTGGCAGTTGAAATTCAATGCAAGGAAGTGCAAGCTAATGCATATGGGCACAAAACCCTGGCACAATATATCAGTTGGGGGTGAGGATATAGCATGTACCAAGCAGGAAGGGATCTTGGGGTTATCATCTCCGATGACCTCAAGGCAAGGAAACAGTGTGACAAGGCATCAGGTAAAGCAAATAGGATGCTTGGGATGCATAGGCAGGGCATCACCAGCAGGAAAGGAGGTCATAATTCCACTATACAAGACACTAGTGAGGCCCCACCTGAGTACACTGTACAGTTCTGGAGACCTTACCTACGTAGGGACATATACAGGATAGAGAAGGTTCAGAGGAGGGCAACAAAATGGTGCATGGATTGCATCACAAGTCCTATGAGGACAGGTTGAAGGCACTGAACATGTACTCCCTGGAGGAGAGGAGGGAGAGAGGGGATATGATAGAGACATACAAGTATCTTACAGGGAGGAACAGGGTGCAGGAATACACTATTTTTAAGCGAAAAAGATGTTCCACTACTAGAGGGCATGGGATGAATTTGGAGGGAGGACGATTCAGAGGAAACATGAGGAAGAATTTCTTCACAGAACGGGTGGTGGACAAGTGGAACCCCATGCCAGAGGAAGTGGTGGGGGCTGAAACAATCACAGGATTTAAGAATGCATGGGATAGACATAAAGGAATTCTGGAGGTCAGGGGTAAGGGGCAACAGACTTCTTGGAAAACATAAACTGAACTTACAAACTCAAATGGGCAGAGTGGGTAGGCCATAGTCCCTTATCTACTGACACTGTCTATGTATCTATGTATGTATGTATGTTTTTTTGCTTCACATAAAGGCTTGTTACTTTAGTGATGGAAGTTTTGATTATTCCCCATTGTTCTTCCACCCCTCCGTCCTGCCCATTTGATAGTGCATTCCTTAGGCAGTCACCCATTTTGGCAAAGTCAGCATCCTAAAGTCCAGGACCTTTGCCTTTTTATGGCTTGACTCTACTGCTGTGTTTATCGTGAACTATACTGTTTGGTGGTCTCTAGTTACCAGATGGCTACCCACTTCTACATCTGTGAGCCTCTCTCCAATCCTGAGTGGGTTCCACTACTAGTTGTCGAAGGCATGCCCCCTGCAGGGCATCTAGAATGACCTCACTCTTTGATGTCGTGGCAGCAAATCCACTCCATTTAACATCTGGTATATTAGAAACATAGACTTTGACAACAGATAAGGACCGCTTGGCCCACCTAGTCTGCCAGTTTCCCTACCTACAGGATAAGCTGCTGGTCCTAGTTAACCAACAGCCTATTTCTTCCTACCCCCCACAAAAATTGCCTTATGTCTGTCCCATGCATTCTTGAATTCTCCCACAGCTTTAGACCCCACAGTCCACTCCAGGAAGGCTGTTCCATGCGCCCACCACCCTCTCTGTGAAAAATACTTCCTCACATTACCCCTGAACTGCCCCCCATCTTCAAATTGTGTCCTCTTGTTCTTGCACATCTCTTTTCTGAAAGATGCTACCATCTCGGACTTTGTTGATTCCACTGAGGCACTTAAAGTTTCTGTCCTATCTCCCTCTCCTCCTTTCCTCAAGGGTATACATATTAAGCTCCTTTAGTCTCTCCTCGTATGGCTTATCTTGCAGACCCTGCACCATTTTTGTTGCCCTTCTCTGATCTGCCATCAACAATATCCCCCCTTTTTCTACCATTCTAAGGATACCTTCTATCATTTCCTTGTTATTCCCCCCCCCCCCATTTGTAAATGGTGAAAATTGACTCAATCTGCAGACATAATTGGAGGATGGGGGAATGAGGTGAAGCTGGGATTAGGTGAAGCTAAAACAGGCACATTGCTCATACCTAATTGTTTCTGCTTAAATGTTATTTCATGCATTTTAGGATGGCTTGTGAAATCTGCCTGTCCTGCACCCTGTACTTTTAGTTGTACTGAATATCTTTTATGTCTAGAGGTTACTGGCTGCTTGTCTGATGGGATATGGGGCATGCCTTCCCAGTTGTCCATTCTGCCCCTGTCCTTTCCGGTTTAACTTTTCTCATACATATCGACAATGCCATGCTGCTTCATGCACAACTCAGAAATACTTTCTCCTTCCTGCCCTCTTCACGCAGGTTTATTTATTTATTTGAATTGCAGTAACTCGGTAAGCCCACTGAGACAGAATATCCCTTTTTCAGGAGTTACCCAGGGGAGGGTACAGGGGGAGGTACAAAATGAGGTGATACAGTTGTATGAGTAGTCAAGTCAAGTCAAATTTATTTTTAAAGGGCTTTTCTACAAACCGAAGCACATGTACAGTATAAAACATCAAATCTAATTAAATATAAAATAAACAGCTGCACACCCAGAGCTAAACATTATCCACAAAAGCCTTTTTTAAATAAATAGGTCTTTAATAGGAATTTAAAGGTCTCGGTGGACAGGCACTCTCTAATCCGACGAGGTAGAGAGTTCCAAAGAGTCGGAGCTACAAAAGAAAAAGCCCTAGAACCTGATGTCTGCAAACAGACCCTCAGAACCTCTAGCAATCCCTCATCGGTGGAACGGAGAGAGTGGAGGGGGCAGTAGGGCCGAAGGAGGTCTTGGAAGTAACCCGGGCCCTGTCTGTGTAGGGTCTTATAGGTCAGCAATGTGACCTTGAAGGTGATCCTCCATTGCACCGGCAGCCAGTGCAGTTTGCGCAGCACAGGTGTGACATGGCTAGTCCTCGACAACCCTGTCAACAACCTGGCCGCAGCATTCTGCACCAGCTGCAGGCAACGGAGGTCCACCCTCCAGTAACCCAAGGTATAGAACATTGCAGTAATCCAGAAGAGAGGACAGAAAGGCGTGAACCAGTGTAGGAAGGTCCTTTGGTGGAACTAGGTGTTTTATCAGGCGATGTTCCTCAGATGATAAAATGAGGCCTTGACAACAGCTGACACCTGCGCTTTTAGCATCAGTTCATTATCAAGCACAACACCCAGATTCCACACCCGTTCAGAAGGTCTCAGCTGGTTACCCCCTAGCACAAGGCCAGACAGTTGACCAGGAGTCAACTACCCTACCCGCTGACCTGGGTCCACCACCAACACCTCAGGCTTATCCGGAGTATACAAAAGCAATTTAGCAGCAAGTACAACTTTATAGGTCTATATAGTTAAAAGATTTTCACCTGGCACAGCTGAGTTGTAGCAGTGCAATCCCAGAAATGCATCCCAGGGCTATATTCAAAATGGGGAATTGCATTGCGTAATTCTCAATGCACCGTGGCACAAAGATAATGTATGCAGCACATCTCCAGGGGGCATGCCCATGCATATGTGGCACATCTCAATATTCCACCAAGATGTGCAGTGCATCTGCCGGCACATCCCGAAGATGTGCCAGATACATGGGCATGCAGTTGAGCATGGAAAAATCATGCTCAGGTGGAAGCCACCCACAGGTGAGCTGCCATAATGCAAGGTGCAACACAGCAGCCGCTTCCTCCCCCCAGAACACCATACACAGGCATCCACAGTATTCCCATGTATTCTAGTGGTGCTCCCCTCCCCATCCTGTACCTCGATCCCCGTAATGAATAAAACTTTATTTCCCTGTTAGTCTAGTGGTACCTCCCTCCCCATCCCATGCCTCTGATCACCTGTAATGAATAAATATCTATTTCCCTGGTAGTCCGGTGGTACCTCCCTCTCTGCCCATAACCCGATCACCCGAAAACTGCAAACCCACATCCATGGTAGTCTAGTGGTCCCCTCAGGCCCCCACCCACACAGGACTCCATCTCACCCTGCCATATCATTGGCTGCCAGCAGACCCTCCTGCAGACCTCCATGGCTGCCCACTGAATGACAGCTTACAGTACATGCTGCAATCTCATTGGTCTACACTGATGACAATGAGCACTGTGTGTGCTATGCTAGTCATTCTTGACTTAGTGAATGAATGACTTCATTCACTAAGTCATGAATGATCTAGTACAGTACATACTGCAAGCCCATTGGTCATCAGTGTGGACGAATGAGCTTGCAGCAGGCCCTGTTGGCGAAGTAGAGAACTTCACTTATCAGGCAGATGGTATTCTATTGACATCAACTGGGAATATATACTAAAATCTCATTATATAAGCAAGGGCCAAGCTTAGCACTATTTTTGGCAGAAGTCTCTCTTTTTCAACACAGGAGTGAACCTTTTTAGCTTGCGATTTTAGTTTAATTTTAATCGATTTTCAGTACGAATCTTATATCATTTAATAAGAAAAATTACTGAAGATAAAGTTCATGTTGGTTAGAGATAGAAGGACAGATCAAGGATACAAATTCCATCAATAGGTATTCTATCTCCTAAATACTAGTTTTTGGTAAAATATTGCCCAGGAAGAGCAATTAAAAAACCCCACAAATTTAGCTGCCTTCTGTTAACCGGAACTCCGGGAGTCCGATTTCCTAAGGAACCATTCCTAATTTCTTAGTCAGTTTACTTAAATGTTCTTGCAGCTAGAGTCTGTGGGCCAGATTCTAGCAGGGTTATGCCTGGCATACACCTGGCATAAAAGCAGTTGCATCAAGTAGAATGGCACATGTAGCAACTTACGCCATTAGTTGCGACGTGCGATTCTACAAAGTGGCCTGCGACATGTCGCAGGTCACTTGTGCTGAACAGCAGTTATGACACATAAACCACCTGCAACATGGTGCTGGTGGTTTATGGCAGCAGTTGTGCCCCATTCCAGGTGGACAGCAACAATGTTGGGATTCTACAAGAACCCCTGGAGGAGAACCGGCAACGTAAGTTACACCAGCATTTAGCTGGTGTGACCTACGGCCACCCCCCCAGGGGTCCTGTAGACCCACCTGTTGACATGCTACCATGTCCGCCACCCATGCCAAAGCTCCCAGCCCCCGAAACACCCTTGGCACAAGCCCCGTAGGGCAGCGCTACCATCCCCCCCACCCATGCCCTGAACCATGTGCGCCCCGAAATGCGGCAAAAGCCTGCCCTGGTAGTCTAGTGCCCCCTTCTATTAATGTATACATAATAAACCCTTTCAATTCCCTGGTAGTCTAGTGGCCCCCCCATACTGCAAAAAATAAATATTGTTCACTTAATCCCTGGCAGTCTAGCGGCCCTCCAGAACATCATCAAATAAATAACGATCACCAATTCCCTGGTAGTCTAGTGGCCCCCCCCACCCAGTGGTGCCAGCCCACCTAGCACCCCCCCATCCCCAGCTGGTGACTAGCACAGCCCACCTCTCACCTCCATGGCCAGCTGCCGACCTAGTGCAGTGTGAACGCTTACTTTAAAGCTGTGGTCAGAAATTCATTTCTGAGCACGCCTTTCCAGTAGCGCCATCCTGCACTCAGTTGGCAGCTGGCCGTGAGGTGAGAGGTGGCTGTGCCAGTTGCTGGCTGGGGACGAGTGGGGGTGCTGGGTGGGCTGACACGGCTGGGTGGGGGGGCTACTAGACTACCAGGGAATTGGTGATTGTTATTCATATGATGATATATGGGGAGCCACTAGACTACCAGGGATTAGGTGAACAATAATTATTTTATACAGAATGGGGGGGTCGCTAGACTACCAGGGATAAGAGGCACAATATTTATTTTATACAGTTCGGGGGCCACTAGACTACCAGGGTATAGGAGAGATACAGTATGTATATGTGTGTAACAGTGATGAGAGGGGCACTAGTCTACCAGGGATTCCCTGGGTATATGCCGCATTTGTGGCTGGCGACTTAGGGTCTGGCATGGGTGGGGGGGTTGACCGTGCTGCCCTGCTGTTGCGGCTTGCGACATGCTCACCAGGTGTGCCCACAGTTTGGCGTACCTGGTCGCATGTCACAAGTTGCAGAACTTAGCCGCGATGACCCTGCTCCTTCTAGAATTGGGCGCAGGGTCAATGTTGCAGTTGAGGGTGGTGCAAGTTGCATTTGGCAGTGACTTGTGCCACCCTTCTAGAATCAGGGCCTTTGTCCTCCAAATGTAAAGTATTTCACTTCAGTCATCACAAAACTGAAAAATGTTAAAATCTCTTCACTAGCACTGGTTCCAAATTCCATGTCTCCATCTTCCCTTTCTTCAGTGACAATCTGAAAAAGAAGAAAAGGGAAAGCACTCTTCTAGGCACAGTATTTCCCGGTCATTAGAATTAGCTGAAACTACCCGGCTCCAGGCAACATTTGCATGCCTTGCCAAAAAGCTTCAAAGCACATATAGTCAATTTGCAGTTAACAATGCTCCATTCAGGTCTCTCCCACTTTCCTCGGCTCAGGTACACATTACACATTCGCCAGAATTCACGGACATCCAACTGCAACCTCGTAGAACCAAAGCAGACCCGCAGCACTGAAAACTTTCTCATTTCAGTGTGGGATAAAAGGCCTGAAAAAATGCTGGAAACTAACAGGCAGCCAGGACAACCTCTCAAAAACAAAACCATTCTATAGCTTCCAAACTACTAGGGAAGCATATTTCAAACGTATTTCTAGAAATTATAAGTTTAAATAAAATGGGATTCATTCATGATACCCACCAAATAAACCCTCTTATTGAGTGGAAAGCTGAGAACAGATATCATGCAGCAGAGAGCAGAGCAGCTCTGCAGCCATCTTGGCACACCTCCCCCTTCCCCAGTTCCTATACAATAGGGCAGAGACATAAACATGACATAGTGTAAATTATGAAATCAGTCAGGAATAACTTAAAGGAGAAAATTAAGTGGGGTTCCTTACCAGATGGACCAATGGCGCTGCGGTGGCCCACAAGGACCTTTTGTAACCCACCTCTTTTTCTGGGCTCCTTACCAGACAGAGCAACAGAGCTGCAGCAGCCCACCAGGTATGGGTTCAGGTGGAATTTGTTGCTCTGCAGTATGGACTTGCTTGTGTGTTGGGTGTGTGTATAAAATAAGGTGGACAGTACTTGCAAGTTAGAGGTAGATTTTCCAGTGCCCGCTGCCTTGTAATCATTATTTCTTTTCATATATGTATTTTTCCAGTTGGCAGAGGTGCATAGATTGATATGTTTGCACTAGGTTTTACAGCTGCAATTTACTCATTTCAGCCTGCAAGTATGCTGTTCCTTCAGATCGTTATTGTAACTAGCTGTGACTAGCATTTCACTCTGAAGCTTTAATTCTGTGTAGGAGGATATTTGTATAGTACTGACCTGCTGTTTCAGTCTGCAATCTCCTCATCCTGTTAAAGGAAGCAGAGTGCAGACTGCATTAAGATAAAACTGGCACCAAAAAGAAATTTAAACACAGTTCAGGAGATACTGGAATTCAGGAACAGCTGGAAACTCCATATCTGCTCCGAGCAACGCCCTGGGGGAACCAACAGCATTATGCAGATACTGGGCTTTGCGTTCCTTCTTGACTCTGCAGTAGTTCATGGACCCAAAAAGGGGGGGGGATGAGAAGAGCAACAGTGGTTGAAAAATAAACATTCCTTAATGATGATGGCTGTCAGGATCATTTTCAGTTTTGCGGTATTCATCTAAATCTTCAATATTAGCCCCCTTTTACTCCAGCCTCAAGAGCAGATCATTATGTGCTGGACACCCTCCTCCACCCTGATGCCCAGGGATTCCATGGGCTCCATAGTCCAGGCTTTAAACCTACATCCACCTACCATTTTCTCCCTTGCCCTTCCTCAGAACATAGAGCTTCTGCCCTTATAATCACCCTCTTACCTCTATTGACAAGAGAAGAAATCTCCATGGATGTTACCATTGAGGACCTGCAATCCTCAAGGTCAGTCTCTTGGTGGTGTTTCCTGTGTGTTATGGGTCCTTTTATCTTGGCCGACCTGCTCTTCACCGTACTGATCGGGATGGTATAGAGGTGCATGTCATTCGGCCTTTTCAGGGATTAGAGAGCCACATCCTTGACACTACTACACAACTTCAGGAGTGGCCTAGAGTTCTCTGGTCCCTCCTATTCTGACGGACTCTTTTACAGTTGGCAGAATGTTTAAATGTGGTGTCAAATGCACAAATGATGCTGTGATCCCACAGGCCATGTTGTTTCATCAATCAATCAATCAAATCTTTATTTATCCAGGCGATCACTATTGAGCAAGCTCATTTACAAGGTGGACCTGCTGTTACATGTTGTTTTAACTGTGCCTGGAGACATTATTAGGACCCAACAGTAGTAACACCCCACAAATGTCTGTAACTAAGACAACTAGGCCTTAGTAATGCAGAAATGTTTGTCATGCAACCCAATTGTCACATCTGGGAACAGACATAAATAAACCATTACAATATGATCCACAGATTGACTAATCAATCATTGATATACCCCAGGATCTACCAGGACCGATCTGCTTAAGTTTCAGCTATTACATTAGCTATAGGGCATGGCATATTTCATTCTTGAACCCCTCCCTTAGTGCTGTGCAGAATACAAACTTCTGCTGGCAAAATGAAGGCCGAATGGCCATTCTACTGGTGGAATTTCTGTTGGAAATAAAGTTGTCTTTCAGCAGAATTCAGCTTGTTTGAGATCAGTGGAACCATATTTTGTGGGTTAATATTATCTCATGGTTATTTCTTAATATTATAATAAATTATATAAATAGCTGGGTTCCCTGCTTATATCAATTAATGGTGAAACAGGTCAATTTCCACCATAATGGAGAGAAAATATTATTATGCCAGTTTTAAAAAAGGGGGAAAAGGATAATCCTAGTCATTATAGACCAATAAATCTATGTCAATGAATGTTGGGGCTGTCTATGACAGCCAGTCAGATGCAGTGGCATACAGTTGAAGGCGAAAAACCGCTGCAATCAGTGATGGTAACGTGTAGGCAATTTGCATACTGCCATCAGCAGTATGCAAAGTGCCTACACGTTGGCACTGCACTGAAACTGCTGTCATAGACAGCCGCCCATAACAAGCACTCAGCGTGCTCATGCACACATACTGTATGGCCGGACGTGGCCCAACTTCGTCGGCTCCATCGCGCCCCCCAAACAGACTTCCAGGTGCCAGCCAGAGCCCACCCCAGCGGGCAACAGTCTGTAAGTCCGACAGGGTGCCCAATCCCAATCATCTCCACTGCCTTCACCAGTCTTCCAGGTGCCACGCTGGGAGCCCACCCTACTGTGGCAACAGTCTGCAAGGCCGAAGGGGGTGCCCAATCCCCCATCGGCTCTGCTGCCCCCTCAACAGACTTCCAGGTGCCATGCTGGGAGCCCACCTCAGCATGGCAAAAGTCCCGCGTTGTCTTTAAAAAAAATAAAATGGCCTGTAAGAAAAAACAGTCCCTCGCTGACTGTCTTGACCCTCCTCCCCAACCCACACCCACCCTCTGAGTGGCCCACCTCCTCACACCACCACCTCATCCCATACTTACCTCCGGAGTCCGGTGCGACAGTCTTCGGTAGTCCAGGAACACGTCTGCACTCTTCAAAGCTGACCGCGAACTGAAGAAATGCCGGTAATCTGAATAATGGCATTAATAGGGTTTTTTCAATTTTGGTGCATATTTTGGGCATTTTGGGGAATTTTTTCACCAAATTTTCAACGTGGGGTTCTTGGAACCCCACCTCATGAACTCAGTCACTGTCATTTTGTTATTTGGTCCCGAAAGGTGATTTCGCGGTCATTGCATGGAACCACCTTTCAGGACTGATTTATGAAATGACAGGCACAGTCGCTGTGCAAAATCATCTTTCCCCCAACGAAGTGATAAGTGTCACTGTTCATGCGGTGGGGTCACAAAAAGCCCATGTGGAAAACTTGGAGTAAAAATACCAGGAAACGCCAAGGGTTTTAGGGTTTTCTACCATAACGCCCTACCCTGTAGGAACTGACAGGTGTCAGGGGTCTGACTTGGGACTGTCGACAGTAATGCTCATGTCATTGCACCCCCCACCTCCACCATCCAGCCAGTGACAAGCATTGAGGTGCACCTTGGACCCTTTGCCCCCAGAGTTCACCCCATTCTCCTATACTGCACCCATTTCAGTGTATTTCCTTACGGAATGAGGTGAATGTAAAGCCCAAACACCCCAAGACAGTGTCAAAGTTCATGAGGTAGGCTCCCAAAAACCATATGTTAAAAATTTGGTGAAAAAATTCTCAAAAATGACTGTTTTACGAGCATGCATTGTGCAGCTCCTATGCACGCTCGTAACTTTGAGAATTTGTAACATTTTCTACTCCAGATTTTCAACATTGCTATTTTACCACACCCTTATGAACAGTGCAGCTGTCATTTTTCACATCTCGCTTCAAAATGTGTTTCTTTACATGTAGCACACATTGAAGTGGTCGGTTTATGTAAATCAATGTTCTAGGACGCAAGATAAGAAAAATCACAGTGACACTGTTCATGAGCACAGGTGTTAAAATGGCTATATTAAAAATTTGGTGACAAAATCCGTAAAATAACTGTGTTACGTGCATGCATTGTGCAGTTTCCACGCACCCTTGTAAGTTCACGAATTTGTAATATTTTCAGTCCAGATTTTCAACATTGACATTTTTCCATACCTCCTTATGAACAGTACAGCTGTCATTTTTCACACCCTGGCTGAAATGTGTTTTCGCACTTCCAGCGCAGAATAGTTGCTGTGGGAAATTAGTGTTTGGGATAGATTAAGAAAATTACAGTGACACTGTTCATGAGCAAAGGTCCCAAAATGCCTATGTTGAAAATCTTCTGTAAATAATCCTCAAATTAATTTCATTACGGGTGTACATTGCGCGGTTTCCACGAACACTCATGACTTCACCAATTTCTGTATATTTTCACTCCAGATTTTCAACAATGCCAATTTTTATACCTCCTCATGAACAGTACATCTGTCATTTTTCACATCCTGTTCGAAATGTGTTTTCAAACCTGTGGTACCAAATGGCGCAGTCGCTGTGCAAAATCATCTTTCCCCTAACGAAGTGATAAGTGTCACTGTTCATGCGGTGGGGTCACAAAAAGCCCATGTGGAAAACTTGGAGTAAAAATACCAGGAAACGCCCAGGGTTTTAGGGTTTTCTACCATAACGCCCTACCCTGTAGGAACTGACAGGTGTCAGGGGTCTGACTTGGGATTGTCGACAGTAATGCTCATGTCATTGCACCCCCCACCTCCACCATCCAGCCAGTGACAAGCATTGAGGTGCACCTTGGACCCTTTGCCCCCAGAGTTCACTCCATTCTCCTATACTGCACCCATTTCAGTGTCTTTCCTTACGGAATGAGGTGAATGTAAAGCCCAAACACCCCAAGGCACACCTCAACACTTGGCAGTTTCTGAAGGGTAGGGTGAGGTGAAATGTTATGACTGTCATGGGTGACAACCCAATGGCACACCTCAATGTCTATCTATCTCTGCAGGGCGAGAATCGAGTTGATGTCAGTTCAACACTTCAATGCTATTCCTGTACTGCATCTGTCTAACTCCTGATGCCAGCAAGCAAACATTCGTCATTGACAAATGCTTGTTTTTGTAATGTCACTTATTTATGGTGTGTGTTTAAGACAGCATAGCCCAGTGGGTTAAGGCTATGAGCTGCAGATCTGCAGACCTGGGGTTTGAATCTCACAGCTACCTAGATCATACTGTGTGATCCTGAGCAAGTCACTTAACTTCCTTGTGCTCCCTGGTCACATCTGGAAACAAGTTTTGGCTTAGTGTGCTACCCCTGGTTAAACAATGTTCCCTTTCCCTTTCCTTTTAAGGGTTGTATATTCATAGTGTGCTTGTGTGTTACGACATTCCCCCTGACAAAGACCAGGTTCTGGTCAAAGCACCAGGACTCTACTGGCACCTTACAGCCTTAGCACAAATAAATGTATTGCAACTTTATACGCCACTGCTCTTAACTGTACTTTGTTACTGCACCCCCTCAAGTGTTTCCTTTTTTTCTGCATAGATTGGGGGGTTTGGTGGCCCAGGGACAACACTGACGGTAATTGCCTAGACGTGCTGTATGTTTGTGGATATATCATCCTGTCCCTCACCACTTGGGACCAGCGGTGCAGATGCTTTGCTGGGGCTGGACCAAGCATGTATGCAAGGTTGCTAAAGACACAATGGATCAGGTCACTAGTGGTTACTGGGTGAAACACAAACTATTACTACGTAGTGCCTGCGTATGTGACACTTTACTTAGTGCTTGTGGAACTACAGTAATACGCCGACCTCACCACTTATACTGCACCACAAAACACAGCAGCAAATAAAAAACACTGCTACTAAGAAGGGGGGGGGGAAGAAGAAGAGGGCAACCTTTTTAGTCAAACATGGGACCAAGCCGGGAACTGACAGATGACATACAATTAATTCAGTGAGACAAGTCTGCCCCACTAAGTACAATGGTTTAATTAACAAAACAACAACAACAACAAAAAACCCATGTTGAAAACTGTGCACACACACCGCACAGACTCGGGGGGGGAGGTCTACTTCACATGCACAGGTTAATTGTGTGCAGTGAGCTATGGAAGTGGTGGTGGTAGGGGGAGTCAGCCAACACACTCTTCATGTGTACAGGGATCCAAGCCTGGAACCAGAGGACTAACAATAATAATTCAGTGAGTCAAGCCTGGCTGGCTTAGAATTGAAGAACTTTATCTCATAATCTGAGTGCACATGTGGGGCCCAGTCTCATGAAAAAAATATATTAAGCATGCACATGCAGGGTAAAGCCTCACAAAATCAAATACCATACACGTATACAGCATATCATGAGCAGTGAACTGCAGGAGGAGGCATTAGCAGACACCCTCATCAGTCATGCAGGGAAATAAGCCTGCAACCAGGTAAAAGCAAAAAACAAACAAACAAAAAAAACCCCACAAAAATAAAATGTGCTTCACCTCAAAAAATCACACTGAGCTATGTCAAAGAGCAGCAAAGAAGGGGTATTAATAGACAGCCCTCCTAGTCCCTGTAATTGAGTACAGCAATAAGGACAAAAATACCTGTCAGAAAACCAAACATAGCTTTTCTGTCACTAATCAAACAAATTATACTGACTCAAAAAAGCCTGTGAAGCAAAAATCTATTTGTTTTTTAGTAAGTTTAAGGTCTCAGGAGTACTGCAGGGCAGCTCTCAGAAACCACTCTCTCCTGTCTTCTACCAACTCAGAGTGAAGAAGTCACATGGTGTGCTTGCCTTTGAACTCCAGAAATGGCTTTTGATTGGCCAACAAAGCTCTGCGAGACTTGGAAATCTCACCGAATAGTAGTTCCCAAATAGTGGCAGAATAGTGATCTGTAACCCCTAGGTGGTGCTACCTCAAGAGATACTACCCCTGCCTGCTTGACTAAGTGCAGGTTGAGGGGCCTGAGTTCTAGGAACGGGTGCCTCCAACTGGAGGACAGGGTTAATGGTAGCGTAGCTTCCCTGGGTACAGCCCTCCGGGAGACTGTTACCCCCTCTCTCCCCACTAGTGGCCTAGACTGGTCAGTGAACACACAATTGCAAGTAACACCAAGATGCAATATTAAATTCACATTTGTTGCACTTACCATCAGGGCTGAATCAGCTGGCTTGGCCTTGGAGACCCCCCCTGTAAAATAAGGATTGTGACAGTAAACAACAATATCTCAATGCTTCCTACATAGAGGTACACCACAACCAGTTTAAGTGCAAAAAGATTCAGATCTGATTTATTGAGGGGGCTTGAACAAGGGAAGGGCAGAAATCTGG
Source organism: Neoceratodus forsteri (assembly GCA_016271365.2). Classification (NCBI taxonomy): domain Eukaryota; kingdom Metazoa; phylum Chordata; order Ceratodontiformes; family Ceratodontidae; genus Neoceratodus; species Neoceratodus forsteri. The sequence continues at coordinate 29,718,610 of JADMNL010000035.1, forward strand.
TGCTTGATCCTAACTCTGATTTAATCAGGTCAAGCATGCGTGCCTCTGAGAGTCCCTCTAGCACAGTCACACACAGTCTGGGTATCCAGTTGATTTGCAGGCTAGCCTGAAGTGTTGCCCAGGGTAGGCCAGCATTGCAGCTGTTGTTGGGACCCTTAGAAAAAAGAAAACACAACATGCACCTAAACCGACAATTTGTATTTCAGAGCCGGAGGGCTCAGTTGGTGAGAATCAATCGAAACAACTAAATCAAATGATACACTTTGATTTGAGCTTTGTTGCAGGGAGCTACCCTGATGTTTACTCATGATACCCAGACCAGGTTGCAGGATGGATGAAATGGAGACATCAGGATGAAGTGCTGGTTTGCCAGAAGAAGCAGGGCCCACACAATTCACTGTGGTGTCATTCCTGTTCGTTGGTATTGAGCAGGGAACCGAATACCTGGAAAGGTCACTCATTGGATGTAACTCTGCGGTGTGAGTGGCAATCTGAGCTGAGGTGGTGAGGCCCAGACAAGGTGAATGAAATGGATACAGTCTGGTTAAAGTTACTGGATATGGCCTCCAGCAAGCGTGACACATTCAGACAGTGGGGAACCAAATCACGACCCACAATCCACATCCGGCACACTTCTAGTAAAGGCAGGTAATTACCACAGATTTGTACGATAGTCTGGTTACAATTCACAGTGTCTCTGCACAAACCATATGCCCTGTGGTCATTTTGGAGGTCCTGACAGGCCAATCGAACTGAGGCAAATCTTCGGTCCACACCAGGTGAAAATTCACTCTGTCATAATTCAGGATCCAGTTGCAAGAACTGCAAACCGGATGAAGTCCGATTTTAGGCTTATGGTCTCTTCACTTGTGAAGATGGTTCAGGGAGGCCAGACACAGCCTTCCTGCCGATTTCCCCTGTGCACCATGCAGGAGCAGCTGCTTGAATTACTCGAGCTCCTCACTCTCTCAACTCCTAACCCAGACTGACTCCTTGCTGCAGGCAGCTTGGGACTTTCTAGTGATCCAAAGGGTTAGATTTGTTGATCCATCTGTCTGTCACAGCAAGAGCTCCCCCTCCAGGTCCATTTTAGGCACCAAAGGGTGAAAACTACAATTCCTACAGAAATTTCCTCCCACAAGACCCCTGGGGCAGGCTCCATTTTAGGGAGCTCAAAGGTACTGATTGGTGCAAACTGGCAGTCCAGAACCAAAATGGTGGTACAAACAGAAAGAGTCCACTTTGCAAAGGAAGGCAGGTTAGACAAACTACAATATCATTATCATTAAAGCAGATAATCAACAAACAATCACAGTTCATATTAAAGCTCCCTATGCACAATTAGCAGTGGCAGAATGAAGCAGCTGTATTGCAGTCTGGGCAGGACTCAAGCCTAGAAACACTCGGCCCCTACCCAGGTTAATTATAAACTATGAGATAGGCAGCTCTTAGAGAGACATGCACAGAGGCTGACTGGGCGCTCACATGCAAACACTTTTAAACCTGCTAGGACATAGGATACCAGCCTTTCAATGGGCATTTAGGCAAGCCCAGGAAGATAATTTAGAAATCCCCATTTGTAGGGGGGGTTACAGAACTATTTTGGAAATGCATCTGAATATTCAGGAAGCTTGCTAATCATGATATTCGGAAAATACTATTCGGCCCATGCACAGCCCTAATATAGGCCACATGGTCTGTCAAGTCTGCTGAAGTGTGCAGCTAGCCATCCACTTACTCATTTTTACAATCTTTCTCTAAAACAAGGCCAAGTCATAGAAGAATGGAGGAAGGCTAATGTGACCCCTTTTTTTAAAAAGGGAAACAAACATGACTTAACCAAGTATCGTTCAATAAGCATTACCTCTATACTTGGGAAAATCAGTGAAAAACTGATTAAGGAACACACAGACAAACATAAATGATCCAGGACAAACTGATATTACGCAGCATGGCTTCGTACCTAACAGATCATGTACAACTAACCTTCTAGACTATTTTGAGCCAGTAAGTCAGGCTCTAGACCAGGGACTACCAGTAGATATCATGTACCTAGACTACTCTAAAGTGGTTGATTCTGTTCCCCATTATGAATTAATACAGTAGAAAATGTATCACTTAACATTAACATTATTTCATAGGTTACATCATGGCTAAAAAACAGACAGCAGAGAGTCTGTATCAAAGGATAAATGTCTAAGTGGAGAAGTGTCACCAGTGGGGTTCCATAGGGTTCAGTCCTGGGACCCACCTTGTTTAATATTTTCATTTCAAGCATGCAAACTAATTAAAATGCATGGATCTGTAAGTAAGCAGACGATACCAAAATAGATAGTATTGTTAATAATTCTGATGCAGCAAAATCATTTCATGCTGAAATCAATGTATTGGAGAGTTGGGAGAAACAACATAAATTACAGTTCAATGAGAATAAATGTAAATTTATGCATCTAGGATAAAAAAAGTTAAATTTTACATATACCATTAACAATACTAATATTACATCAAGTGATAACGAACTAGACATAGGTGTCATAATCACTAATTCTCATAAATTTTACCAACACGCTAAAGAAACAGTGATAAGGGCTAACAAAATAGTGGGTTGTATTCTGAGACATACTAAAAGTAGAAGTGCAAGAAGTACTTATTCCATTCTATTCTACTCTTGTTACACCAGTTCTAGAATACGGCGCACGTTTTAGTTAACTCCAAGATTTATCTAGTAGTAAACTTCTGGAAAGGTACAAAGAAGGGTCACAAAAAAGTATACCAAATAAAGGATCTACCATATAATGAACGGTTTAAAGAAACTGGTTTACATTCCTTAACATACAGGAGACATAGAGGTGACCTTTGCTATGTCTTCAAAGCCTTTCATAATATCATTTGGGCTTGATCAGGACTTGTAAGAAAAGATAATGGTAAAATCTCGAGATTTAATAATTACCAACTAAAAGGGGAATTCTACAAAACAGCAAAATAGATCTTTGGTTTAAACAAAGAGTTACTGGTATTTGGAATAACTTACCGGATTAGCTAGTTAGTAGTCTAAGCATGGAATCTTTAAAAAAAATCTCTGGAAGCACATATGGGGCTTGAAAAAACTACAAGCTTCCACTAATAAAAGTGACGAGCCACATTAACGGGTAAGAACTAAGTGACTTGTATCCCTTCTATGAGCCTATGAACTTACACTGCAACTTCCCCTCTCTCCTTCCCCACATAAGTGACCCTCCCCCTCACTTTGTCCCACCCTCTCTTAAAACTGTCCACCGACTTATAGAAAACCATTTCTTCACGCAGCGTGTTCCACAGGGACACCACACTTTCTGTGAAAAAGTGTCTCCTCATTTCTCTCCTGAATCTACCACCTGCCAGCCTTAGCGCATGCCCCCTCATGTCTCTCCCTCCCTCCCTTTAACTTAAAAATCCCCTCTGTACCAGTCTTGTTTATACCCTTTATATATTTAAAGGTCTCTATCATAACCCCTATCCCTTCCCTCTTCCAGTGAACACAAGTTCAGTTCCTTCAGCCTCTCTTTGTAGTGTTTGTCTTCCATTCTCCGGATTATCCTTGTTGCTCTGCACTGTATCCTCTCCAATAGCTTAACATCTTTCTTCAAGTATGCGCCCCAGTACTGAACACCATATTCCAGATGCGGCCTCACCAATCACCTGTACCTTGGCAGGATTATCTCCTCTCTCCTGGAGGTGATACCTTTATCAATACACCTCAGCATCTTATTGGCTTTAGCTGTTGCTTTCCTGCATGGTGCCAAGTGATTCATCTGCAAAGTTATTTTATTTATTGAGTACTACGATTACAAATACCTTTGAACCAGAGGTTCTTTCACAAAGGTGCTGTGTCAGCATGTAATATAAACAAACATTAGTGAGTAAAGAACTAAACATTATAATGCACTAACAGTAAATACAGTGAATACAATTGGTTCAGGTTGCATAGTACAGAGATACAGTATTCCACAGACAAAAAGTTAACATGATAAGTCATTAACTGTACATACACTTGGTTCAGGTGGCATAATACCAAATTACAGGGAAACATATCTCATGGGATGTACCACAGGGTGTGCGGTGATGAGCAGATTGCATAGGGTTTGGATGAACACCATGGATAGTGTGCAGTGTAGCAAGAGAACAAGGAGGAGAAAAATGCAATCAAAATTATGACATTGTTAAGTGCCAAGTCACAGAAGTGCAGGGGGGCTTGAGGAGGGGGAGAAAGAGGGAAAGGGGGAGGAGTTAGGGAGATGACCAAGGATAATGTAAGGGAAGGGAAGTAGATGGTATGTTGCAGGAGACAGGAGGTAAGGAGGGACAGAGGGAGGGAGGGGAGAGGGGGAGTGGAAGGGGTGGCAAAGAGGGAGGAGGGTAGCAAGAAGAAATGAAAGGAGTGGGAGGTACAGGAGGTGCGGGGTCCTGGTTCTTTGAGGAAGGAGGGAGAGAGTGGTGGGCAGGAGGAGTGGGATGGGAATTAGGAGCCTGAAGAGGGAGGAGGTGACCCACCGACCTGGAAGGCACAGTTGCAGTTGTTAAGGTTAGTGAGGTGATGGCACAGTTTGTGCTTGTACAGGCCAAGCGTGTTCACCCCAAGATCATTCTCCTCATCTGTAGTATTTATCTGTACCCCTCCCAACTGATGACACCTCCTTGGTTCTTTGCTCCCAAGTGCATGACTTTGCACTTCTTCGTATTGAACCCCAGCTGCTATGTGTCCAACCAGTCCTCGAGTTTAACCAGATCATCCTGCAGCCCCTGCCACCCTACTGTGTCATCCACCACTGCCCCGATCTTCATGTCATCCGCAAAAAGGCTAGTCTTGTTCTTAATGCCATGCGAGATGTCAGCTATGAAAATGTCAAATAACACTGGGCCTAGTACTGAGCCCTGCAGCACGCCGCTTATCACAGCCCTTGGAGATGAGAGTTCCCTTCTCACCACTACCCTCTGCTGCTTCCCCTGCAGCCATTTCTCAGTTCAATTCACAACCTTTGTCCCTGTCCCCTGGTGTTCCACCTTATTAATCAGCCTTCAGTATGGCACTGAATCGAAGGCCTTGCTGAAATCCAGATACTAGACATCAACCACATAGCCCTTGTCAAATGCCCAAGTCACCCAGTCATAATAGTAAACCAGGTTGGTATGGCAGAATTTTCAGAGATAACCCCATGTTGCTTATCATCCTGGAGACCATTACCTTCCAGAAAGGTTATCAACCTCTCCTTAAGGATTGACTCCATTAACTTTTCTACAATGGATGTAAGGCTTATTGGTCTATAGTTGCCTGACTCATCCTTACGTCCACTTTTGTGGAGGGACACAGTGTGAGCCATCCTCCAGTCCTGGGGTGTGCATCCCATTCCCAGAGAGGTAGTGAACAAGTCAGCTAATGGCTTTGCTAGGATCTCTGCTAGTTCTGGGCCAGGTGTCTTATCCACCTTCAATGCCCTTAGATCTTCCAGTACCCTGCCCGCTGAGATTGTCCCATTTGTCATCCCTGCCCCACATGCCTACCCTTCCTAACCCGAGGCAGTGACACCCTTTTTCTTAGTCATTACAGAACAGAAGTACTTGTTGACTGCTTCTGCCTGATCCACCCCTTCTATGTCCACCCCATATCCCCGACTAATCCTTAGAATTTAATTCTTGCAGTTCCTTCTTTCCTTTATGTATCTGGGAAAGTCTTTTTCCCCTTTCTTGATGCCTTGTACCAGTTTAAGTTCTCTTGAAGCCTTTGCCATCCTGACTGCTCTGGTCACCTCTCTTGCTTTCTTCAGATGCTCCTCTCTGTCTTACCCCAGATTGGATCTCTTGATTCTTCTGAAAGCTGCCCTTTTTACCTTCACCTTATCCAGCACCCCCCCCCCTTTTTTTTATATTAATCTTACTTTTTGCCTCTTCCACCATCTGTCAGAGCTCCGCCCTGGTCACGGTGCCCCCGAGACTTCCACCGCCAAATGAGCCCCTCACTCCCCTGGTCACTCCTGGCTTACCCCCCAAGAGGTGGGGCATGGCACTGTGACTGAAACTGGTACCGTGGAACCGTGTCTGGTTGGGGAGCCCTCGGCCAGGCGGCTGATTGAAGCTCGGGTGCAGAGCATCATAGAGACATCTGGTAGAGAGGAATTTTGTCCCTATAGACTGGGGTGGAGACGTGCAATGATGCCTGCATCTGTCCTGCCCCCAGTGCCTCTTGACTGTGTGTCGGTGCTAGGGTGATACTCCAAGCTGCTGCTAGGTGTCACACCCGCACTGAGCGCAGGAACCCCCCAACCCCCAGAAAAGGAGAGCAGTCCTAGGGACGCTCAATCCTTCTTCTCCTGGCTGGCCCTCTGATGACCCGGGCTCATTCCTGAACCCAGTTCGCCAGCGTCGCAAGCAGAAATCCAACCACTGTGCTGGTGGGCTGGCCCAGCATCTCCCCACTTAACCAACTTGGGATTTTTTGGGGACATAGCTTTTTTACTTTGTATCCTAGCACAAGAGCTAGTGGCCTCCGCAAGCCCAGCTTAATAAATTCCCCTTTCTAATCAGCATCCATGTGTGAATTGATGTTGGCTAGGTGCCCTGCCACTATTCCTCCCATCCTACCAAAGTCGGCTCACCTGAAGTCCAACACCCTGGACTCTGTTCTTGCAGCCTCCTTGCCCATGATAAGTGGCAACCACACTGTGTGGTGGTCACTCCCTGCCAGTGGATCCTCCGCCCCCAGCTCTCTAATTCCCCATTGGTCAGCATGAAGTCCAGAATGTTGCCTGACTTAGTTGGCTTGTTTACCATCTGTACCAGGAAGCTGTCCTGGAAAGCCTCCAGGAGGACCTGCTTCCTTATGCTTGAGGTGGCTGGTGTGCTCCAATCTACCCCTTGCAGATTGAAGTCCCCCACAATCACAATGTTACCCTTCCCACTGACCCTCTTTATCTGCTCCTATAAATTCTATGTCTAAGTCCTCTGTCTGAGATGGTGGCCTATATGTCACCCCCATCCTGAGTGTCCTGTACCTCGAATCCTGGACTTGTAACCATAATGCCTCAGTTCTACCCTCCTCTCTTTCCTCCCTGGCACACCTTATCCTATCTCCTACATAAATAGCTACCTCCTCTCCCTTTTTCCCTATTCATGTACTATAGTCTGTACCCTGGGATCATCGGGTCCCAGTCCTGGTACTGGGTGGCCCAGGTTTCAGTGCCAGCAGCTATGAACACCTCTCCCTCCAACATCAGAGCCTGCAACTCAGTTGCTTTGCTCCCCATCTTCCATGCATTCAAGGAGACTACCCTCCAGTATGTGCCCTACCCATCCTTCCATTTTTGAACACTATTCTTAGCGACTCTGTATGAACACTTCCCTGCTCCTTTCCTACTGGTATGGTGGGTAAGCCTGTTGTACTCCCCAGTCTAGAGACCTTGTTTGATTCCCCAGTTGCCTCCCCCACACCTAGTTTAAATCCACCCTGGTTGCTATGTATTCCCCCAGTCTCTGTTATAAGACTTCAGAGCCCTCCCTGCTCAAGTGTAACCTTTCCTGGGCATACAAGGAGTTGCTATCCCATGGTCTATTCCATCCCCCCACCAGCCTGTACCCTTTGGTCTGTTTCTTCTTGTTTGCTGCTCTTGTTCTTGCTGCTGTTGTAACTTTTCTACATTAAAAAATATTTTTCTGAAGGTGCACTACAGTATGTACTTGTACAAACTTTGTGGTGATTTGATCATGCTGCTGCAACTGGAGCAGCATGTCCGTGCGTAATAATGTATGTGTTTGAATGCAAAGCAACAGGAATGACTACAGCAAACATTATGCCAGCCTGGTGATTGCCTTCATTAGTTCTGTTTAGTGCCCTTCATGGTGCAACATGTTTCAGTACATTGTTGTTGCATCATGCAAATGAATGAAGGGTGAGCGCTTCCACTGCGCACAGATAATTCAATACACATTTGCAGTTTTAAAAGCAGTAAGTGGAGGAGCAGGCACTGGAGGAGGGGTAAGATGCAGCACCATCAGTGCAGCGGCTAACAGTTCGCTTGACTTTGGTTCTTTGTTATATCAGCACCCAACAGAGGAGGTTGAGGAGGAGGCACAGGAAGCTGGGACAGGCACATCAGCAGCAGCCACAGCACAGTCACACTATTGCCACTAACATTTTTTTCCCTACCACCATCATCATCATCAGATGGCACAACAGCTCCCTTTGGTTTTACTGGAGCTACAGCCAGCATGTGCAAAACAGATGACTGTGAAGCACGCATATCAGATGCTGCTGCTGCTCTGCTACTGCCCGCGAATGCATCTCTCACATTGCCTTCCACCCCCATGGAACTGAAATGAGCAGTGCCATGCTCTGAGACACACTTCTTCATAGTGATATGGATATACAAACAAATGAACACAAGAAATTGCCAGCAAATACAGGCCTTGTGGTCTATCTAGTCTGCTCGTTTGTGCAGCACCTGAGTCATTTAAACAGCAGCTGCCCCACTTCCCATGCCAATCTGTAGTGCCCCAAAGTTGGGGGCACAACAAAGAGATAATTAAATAAACAGGTGCCCCTGGCAGCATAGAAGGCAGTAGATAGGGGCCCCTAAAAGTGCCCCTCCCCCAATTGCCAGACAGAGCAGTGTGGAAAAAAGTTGTTCTTTGCTGCCTGCTCTGTTCTGCAGTGCCCCCTCTGAGCAGGCAGTATGAGCTGTGGCCCCCCACACACTGGGACTGCTGTCCTTGCCCAGTGCATGGTACTTGTTGATGTGGCTGGCAGGCACAGGCTCGGGGTTTGAGAATCGGAATGCTAAGTGCGCCGGTGTTTGAAAGGAGCTGCTGGTGCATGGCAGTTGAAGCTGGGACCATGGAGGAGAGAGGACAAAGAAAAGCATAGTGGCACAGGAGAGCTTACCCAGAGTGGTGAAGCCATCCCTGGGGCTTGCCTGCCTCAGCTCCTTCCTGTCATGAGGTCAGTGTGCTGCCAGCAGTCCGTGGTCTGCCATGCATCTGGAAGTGCTGTTGGGTCACTTCACAAGAAAGAAGAGGTGGTGATGGCAGTGAGGGCTCTGCTTTGCCCCATTTTTTATTTTAATTCAATTTTAAAAAAAGTATTCTGGCCCCACTTCAGTGGCGAGAGAAGAGCTGGATTGTAGAGAGGAGTAGAGAGAGAGACTTCAGTCCTCTCGAGGACCCTGTCACCGTGCTACACTGCCTGTTTCCTTCCTTTGGTCCCTCCCTCCCTCTGCCAGCAAGCCTCCCACCTCCCGATCTAGTAATCTTCACCCTGGGATGGGGTGGTGAGTTGGTAGCAGCACCAACAGCCAGGTGCTGACTGCCTAAATTTAAACTGTTGGAAAAAAAAAAGTTTTCAATTGCTTAAATACACCTATCGTGCCTACCAAAATTGACATGAGCTAAGGGGGACGGGTTGAGAGACCCAGCATTTAAATATTTTAATATTCATTGGGGCATAGCAATACCTCAAAGGAGGGACTAGGCATCGAGGCCCTGTATGAGAAAATTTAAATATTCATAAGAGAAGTTCTCAGAGATAGAACTAAGGTGGGCCTAAGGTAGAAAGGCCCTGCCAAGTTTAAATAAAGATTTAAAGGGACACTGTCAGCTTTGCCCCTCCAGTTTCAGTCATGTTAACAGTGTGCCTCTAGGCACATACTTATTACACAGTTACTGTAGAATAGCCCATATATCACAAAAATAATCAGTTTACCTCTTTTTTGTAATATTTCTATTATTTTCTTTAGGGTCGCTCTGCACTGAAGTCAGTAGCCCACCAGAAGCATCTATGCAGGCGTTCTCCCGGTGCAACTTTTCACATACACAATATGAAATCCAGCTAGTTCAGTGTCGATTTAGTGATTAGCCTTGAGTATCTGTAAGAAATCGAGCACTTGTACTGCTGCAAAATACATTTTAAAATCGGAGCCGAAATCGCAAGCATGCACAAGAGCAGCACAGTCATGCACATGCACAAGATTTATGCTCTGGCTAGTCTTGCGCATGCGTGTGATTTCAGCTCCAGTTTTAAAAATGTGTTTTGCAGAAGTACCAGTGCTCGTTTTTTGCTTTCAGATGCCAGGAACAATTCACTTTTAGAATATGTACTGAATTAACCAGTTTTTACATTATGTATGTGAAAAGTTGCAATTTGGGAGAACGCTTGCTAGCAGACGCACATTGTCGGCATTGATATGCATCTGGTGTTGACTGACTTCAGTGCAGACTGACCCTAAAGAAAAGAAGCATTTGTCAATGCTGAATGTTTGCTTGCTGGCATTAGCAGTGGAAGTGCAGGAGTTAGACAGATGCAATACAGGAATGGTACTGAAGTATTGAACTGACGTGAGCTCCACCCTCACCCTGCAGAGATGGACAGGCATTGGGGTGTGCCTTTGGGTTGTGACCCATGACGGTCATGACATTTCACCTCACCCTACCCTGCAGACACTGACAAGTGTTGAGGTGTGCCTTGGAGTGTTTGGGTTTTACATTCACCTCATTCCATAAGGAAATATGCTGAAATAGGTGCAGTATAGGAGAATGGGGTGAACTCTGGGGGCAAAGAGTCCAAAGTTCACTTTAATGCCTGTCACTGGCTGGAGGGTGGGGGGTGAGATGGCATGAGAATTACTGTCGACAATCCGAAGTCACAGCCCAGACACCTGTCAGTCCCTACAGGGTAGGACGTTATGGTAGGAAAACCCTAACGCCCTGGGTGTTTCCTGGTATTTTTACTCCAAGTTTTTAACATGGGCTTTTTTGTGACCCTTCTGCATGAACAGTGACACTATCAGTTTGTTAGGCAAAAGGTGATTTTGCACCGTGACTGTGCCATTTGGTGCCACAGGTTCGAAAACACATTTTGAACAGGATGTGAAAAGTGACAGGTGTACTGTTCATGAGGAGGTGTAAAAAAATGGCATTGTTGAAAATCTGGAGTGAAAATATAAAAAAACTGAAGTCATAAGCGTGCGTAGAAACTGTGCAATGTACACCCGTAATGTAATTAGTTTGAAGATTTTTTACAGCAGATTTTCAGCATAGGCATTTTGGGACCTTCACTCATGAATAGTGTCACTGTAATTTTCTTAATCTATCCTGAACACTAATTTCCAACAGCGACTGCGCTATTCTGCACTGGAAGTGTGAAAACAAATTCAGCCAGGGTGTGAAAAATGACAGCTGTACCTTTCATAAGGAGGTGTGGAAAAATGTCAATGTTGAAAATCTTGACTGAAAATATTACAGATTTGTGAACTTACGAGGGTGCGTAGAAATTGTGCAATGCACACATGTAACACAGTCATTTTATGGACTTTTGTCACCAAATTTTCAACATAGTCATTTTAACACCTCTACTCATGAACAGTGTGACTGTGATTTTCTTAATGTGTCCCGAACATTGATTTCACAAACCAACCACGCCAATGTGCGCTACCTGTGCGAAAACACATTTTGAGCGAGATGTGAAAAAATGACAGCTGTACTGTTCATAAGGAGGTGTGGTAAAATTGCAATGTTGAAAATCTGGAGTGAAAATATTACAAATTCTCAAAGTTACGAGCGTGTGTAGGAACTTCCACAATGTACATCAGAAATAAAGGTCATTTTTGAATTTTTCACCAAATTTTCAACATAGGGTTTTTGGGGGCCTACCTCATGAACTGTGACACTGTCATTTCATAAATCAGTCCCAAAAGGTGTTTCCGCGCAATGACCATGAAATCACCTTTTGGGATCAAATAACAAAATGATAGTGACTGAGTTCATGACGTGGGGTCCCAAGAACCCCATATTGAAAATTTGGTGAAAAACTTCCCTCAAATGCCCAAGATATGCACCAAAGTTGAAAAAAAATTATTTATGCCATTGTACAGCCTACCAGCATTTTTTCAGTTCCCAGTCAGCTTTGAAGAGTACAGACGTATTCCTGGTCAGGAAAGATCGTTGCGCCAGCCTCTGGAGGTAAGTATGGGGTGAGGTGGGGCACTCAGAAGGTGGGTGTGGGTTGGGGGGGCAAGACAGTCAGCGAGGGACTGTTTTTTTCTTACAGATGATTTTTTTTTTTTTGAAAGACGACACAGGACTTTTGCCATGCTGGAGTGAGCTTCCAGCGTGGCAGCTGGAAGGTTGTTTGGGGGGGCATAGTGGAGCCAATGGGTGATTGGGCACCCCCATCGGCCATATGGACTGTTGCCATGCTGGGGTGGGCTCCCAGCGTGGCACCTATAAGTCTGTTGGGAGGGCAGTGGAGCCGATGGGGATTGGGCACCCCCATTGGCCATACAGTGTGTGTGTGTGTGTGGGGGGAATGCATGAGCACGCTGGGGTAGGCTCTCAGCATGCTACTTGGGTGTTGTATGGGGGAGGATGGAGCTGTCTATAACAGCAGTTCCAATGCAGTGCCTATGTATAGGCACTTTGCATACTGCCGACGGCAGTATGCAAATTGCCTACATGTTACCACCGCTGATTGTAGCGGTGTTTTGTTTGGAACTGTACACCATTGCATCTGAACTGCTGTCATAGACAGCTCAGACATTTATTGGTGTGGTGAGACCACGCCTGCAACAAGGAGCAGGACATTGGAAGCAAGGTGGCACACCTATGAAACTTCATGAGGAGAGGTATGTTTCTGACATGCAAGCAAACATAAAACATACAAAGGAATCTGTCCTTTTAAATGTATATGCACCAAATGAGGGAGGTGATGGGTAGCCCTTTCTCCAGAAAAACATTATAGACATAATGCAAACATTGGTACGTATTCACATAATGGGGGGGGTTAATTGCACCTTCTAAGATAAAATGGATGGGAGTGGCATCAGTGTAACAGACACGAACAGTAGGCAAGTAGGCAGCTAACCCAATTGCTAGGGAAATGGGGCTCAAAGATGTATAGGACTTTATGCACCCTGTCAACCGGGATTACACCTTCTACTCAGCACAACATACTTCCTGTTCTAGAATAGATCATTTCTTATTATCAGAAGAATAGTTACAACAAGTTCAGGTCTGCTTTATTAAGACAAGTTACAGCCTCAGAGCATGCTCCAATAGTTTTAGAACTGCAAACAACACACCTACAGAGACAGTTTAGCTGCAGGATGAATGTGATGCTGCTAAACAGGGATCACTTCAAACTCCTAATTAGAAAAACACATTACAGATCACCTGGCACACAACGGGTGCAACAGACACATCAGAGACCACAGTCTGGGATAGCCAGAAAGCATATTTGAGACGAAACATGAGCAAGCTTACCTCAGAAAAGAAGAGAGAGCGAGACAGAAAGAGAGAGAGAGAGAGAGAAAGAGAAAGTATGGACTAGACTAGATCTAGAATCCAAAATCTTTGTCTTAAAAGAGGAACAATAGATTACTTTAAATGAACAGGACAAACAACAGTTAGAAATCAGGATGGAGAACTCACAAATCTACTGGAAGCCCAGACTGAAAGTCAGCTCAGATTCACATGTCAGTGATATTATGACAAAGGGGACAGAGCTGAGAAGGTATTAGCCTGGAGATTAAGGCAACAGCAAAGTAACAGAATGAGGTGTTGTAGCTCCAGGTGGTGGGACAGCAGCAGGACGTGATGGGCAATCCCACTAGAATTTTAGAAAAATTCAGTCATTTTCAGTGCACTGTAAGCAGGGGAAGTGGCCCAAGGCATAGAAGACTTTTTGAAGAGCTGCATCTGCCAATCCTCTCAGAGCAGGCAAAGGCACCAATCATAGAAGCCAAAGTAGCACTTAAAATCAAAGGACTAAATGGAAAAGCTCCAGGCTGTAACAACTATCCAGCCAAATGGTATAAGCGCTTCGAGGAGCGCCACCAATACTGGATGAAAGTTTTCAATGAACTAGCTGAAGGGAGGGGGGAGGGCAGGCACTTATCACATCTCATGGCAGCTGGCCCAAAACAGCAGCATCCTTCTCAAACTGGGTAAGGATCCTTTAGAATGTGATTCTTACCTCCCCATATTACGAACATACGAAATTTGCCAGCAGATAAAGGCCTAGCGGTCTATGAAGTCTGCTCGAATGTGCAGCTAGCACCCCTTATTCTGCAGCTGCCCCTACCTTCCACCCTTCCCCTTCATTGACGCTCCCCCTTGTCCTGTCCAATCCCCTTTTGAAGCAGTCCACTGTTCTACTGGATACCACTTCTGCAGGTAATGCATTCCACTCAGCCACCACCTCTCTGTAAAAAGTGTCTCCTCATCTCCCTCCTGAACCTTCCCCTCCAGTCTCATATCATGGCCCCAGTGTCCCTCCCTCTTACTTTGAACAGCCCCTCTGTACCTGTCTTGTTTATTCCTTTCATGTACTTAAAGGTTTCAGTCATGTCCACCCTGTCCCTCCCTCTCCTCCAGCGAGTATATGTTCAACTCCCTCAGCCTTCTCTCATATGATAAGTCCCCCAGCCCCTTGATTATCTTTGTCACCCTGCACTGCACCCCCTCCAGTAACTTAATGTCCCTCTTCAGATACGGGCACCAATACTGCACGCAGTACTCCAGGTGCAATCTAACTAATGACCTATACAGTGGCAGAATCACCTCCTCCCTCCTCGAGGATATACCCCTTGCAATACAACCCAGCATTTTGTTGGCCTTTGCAGCTACCTTCCTACATTGTGCCGAGTTGTTCATTGACCCTGTAAATGAGCACCCCCAGATCCTTTTCCTCCTCTGTCTGGGCTAGCTGCACTCCCCCCGGCTGGTAACTCCTCATTGGGTTCTTCATCCCAAAATGCAGCACCTTGCACTTTTTGGCATTAATCCCCAGTTGCCAGATGTCTTACCAGGTTTCAAGCTTTGCCAGATCATCCTGTAACTCCTGCCATCTCCCTAGGTCATCCACCACCACTCCTACCTTGGTATCATCAGCAAACAGACTGATCTTGCTCTTGATGTCCCATGATATATCTGCAATGAATATCCCAAACAACACTGGTCCCAACACTGAGGCCTGTGGAACACCTCTTGTCTCTACCCTTGGGTGTGAGAGCGCCCCACCCACCACCACCCTCTGTTGCCTTCCCTGAAGCCAGTTCCCTACCCATCTCCCTACCCATCTCACCAGCTTTGCACCTGCCCCTGTGCCTACTAAGTTACTTCCCAGCCTTCCATGCGGCACTGATTGCTTCTAGGGGTGGATCTTAAGTTGTATATAGGCATACTAAGGCTCTAAAAATGTATCTCCACCATTGTCCATCCAGACCAGACTGGGTTTATCCAGGGTCGCTTCCTCTCAGATAAATATCAGGTGGTTATTAAATATCCTTTCAGCAAGGCAGAAGGCCCCAAACCCACAATGTGCCATAGCCAGGGATGGGTTCTATATGATAGCGGTGACTGCCAATGGGTGATTGCCATTACGGTGAAGTTGGAGCACCAAAAATCAATTTTGGTGCTCTGACTCCCTGGCACACAACAAAACTGCACTGAGGACTTGCATTTTTTACATGTATGCAGGGGGCTGTGCCCCCTGCACCCCTCATGGGGGGCTTCACCCCATACCCCCTTAAGGATTCTCAACTCCAGGGGGGTGCATGTTGGGGGGAGGCAAAATGTAAAAAAAATAAAATGCCGGCCTGGCACAACAAAAAAATTAACCTTCGCCCAGACCTGAACCCAGCACCCTAGTCACCATAGCTGTGAGCTGACCCGCTACACCACAGGGCCAGCTAGGCAACCTACTGCAACCCCACCCCTCAAATCCCCTCCTACTCCTCACTGAGTGTGCTCACTCCCCCCGCATGCTTACCTGTAGTGTGCTGTCTCCCACCTCCGGAGAATGTACCTGTAGCAACTTCCTGTCACTACAGTCGCCAACCCACCCCATCTGGTCAGTGTAGCTGTCTAGTAGCCACTGTGCCACACACTACAATTGAGTTGTCCTTTCGGGTCGCTTCTATCACAGTCATGCAAATCACAGTGCACTGGGATGTATCGTTCCAGGTCAGGGCTCACTTGGAGTACTATGTCCAATTTGGAGGCCACACCTCAGGAAGGACATAGATAATCTGGAGACGGTACAGAGAAGAGCAACAAAGATGGTGTAGAGCTTGCATCAGAAAACGTATGAGGCAAGACTGGATGACCTCAAATTATACTCCCAAGAACAATGCAGGAATTGTGAGGACAGGATAGAAACATTCAATATACCTTAAAGGCAACAACAGGGTTCACATGCAGAACCTTTTCAGGTAAAGGACTACAGCAGGACTAGAGGGCACAACCTTCGACTTAAGGGAGGAAAGTTCAGAAGCAATACGAAGAAATTCTTCTTCACAGAGTGCATTGTGCAACCATGGAATAGCCTGCTGGAGGGGGTGGTTGGAGCCAAGACAGTGGGTGAATTCAACTGGGCATGGGTCAGACACTGTGGGATAGACAAACAGGCAGCTAAGTAGGGGGAGTAGGAAGTCAAGAGCAGACTCGATGGATGGTACGGTCCCCATCTGCGGCAACATCTATGTTTCTATGTTTCTATGCAGAGAAAGATTTTGATGGGGTTAATTGGCAGTTCCCAAATTAAACATTGCATTCCTTTGAATTTGGCTCTAAATTTATACATAATATGGATGCCCTCTATTCCAGCCAAGAGGCTACAGTGAAAGTAAATGGCCTCCAATCACCTCAATTTCCATTACGGAGAAGCACTTGGCAGGGGTGCACAGTATTGCCCCTATTGTTCACTTTAAGCTTGGAGCTTCTGGCAGTCATGGTACACCAGGCTGGACAATTCAGGGTGTCTGAATTGGCACCCTAGCACAAGAATACAAACTGACCCTTCATGCAATGCCTCCTTCTTATTTTTGTCAAGCTCTCAGATCTCAGTGCCAGCTTTGACAGTCCTCTTGAAAAGATTGGGGAGCCTAGCATGCTGTAAAATCAATTATTGAAAATAAAGGATGATGTAGATTAGTAGGGTGTGCAATCTGCAGATCAGATAGCAAATCTCATTTGCTTGGGGAAAAAAAATAACCAGACAAGGTACCTGGGAGTGCAGCTCACCTTAGCACTAGATAAGTTATTGTCGATTAATTATACTCCTCTACCTAGTACTATCCAAAGGGACATAGCTAGATGGGCCACAGTCCCCATCTCACTAATAGGGAGAGTAGATAACAGAAAAGATGCACATCTTAACCCACCTATTATTTCTGTTTCAAACTCCCCCATCCCCATACCAGAGCATTTTTGGAAAACACTTCTCAAAGACCTACAATGATTTATTTGGGGAGGGAAGAAACCCAGGGTAAACTAGCAGATTATGACTGCTCTGAGAGAATCAGGTTGCTTGCCATTACCTAACCTATGCAGATATTATTTAGCATCACAAGCAGAGTGTTTATGCTCCAGGGTAAAAAGAAGGATGGAATCCCAGTGGGTCTCGATGGAACAGGAAGAGACACTTCCAGTGTCAGTTTAGGCACTGCCACTAGAGCCCTTTGATTCACAACTGCTACAAAAAGTAAAAAACCCATAGGGCGCTCAACCATTGGAAACAGTGCTGCAAAAGTTGGAGCATGAAAGTGTAGCTCCAGTATGGAGGAGGTTCACCTCAAAGACCTTGACCAGGTTTTTCTACACATCAGTGCTGACTAACACTTTGACAATGCCATGGCGGATGAATACCGGAGGAATTATGGTGGCTTGGGGACCCCCACACTCATGTATTTTAGGACTATCCAGCAATATCCAGGTATTGGACACAAGTCCACCAGGCCATCGAACCAATCTTGGACACAGAATATTATTTTTCCTTCACAGATATGATATTGAGCCTCCCAACAGCAGGGATTATAACCCCAAAAAAGAAACTTATGTATTATGTTAACAACTGCACATTATGCTATCACCTTGCACTGGCTATCAGAAATTTCTCCACAGTTTGTCACCTGAAAAAACAAAATACAGAACATCACCGGCCAACTGGCACAGGGGTAAGGTGCCAACCTGTGGCACCAGCGACCTGGGTTTGGGAACGGACTTGGGTTGCTGGAGGGCCAGCCGGGGGAGAAGGATCAAGCATCCTGTGACTGCTCTCCTTCTTGGGGGGAGGGTGGGGAGTGCACTCAGTGCACTAGGGACATGTGGCAGAGGCTGGGTGCATGACAGCACCAATGCCAGCATGCCGGGGGTGGGGCAGATGCTGGTCATCATTGCACATCCCTGTCCCCATATATGGGAAACAAATCCTGCATTTGGCCACCTCCATGAAGCCAGCCTCCTGGCCAGCTCTCCCAGTCAGTTACAGGTCTCGTGGCACCCGTCCTGTGCTGTGACCCCATCCCTTGGTGGGTAAGCCTGGAGTCTCTGGGGAAGAGCATGGCATGGAGATGGGAGTCAGGAGGTGCTGTGACCAGGCAGATGATTGGCGGCCGGCAGCGGGGCAAAGAAATAAAAAATACAGGATATCAGGAATATGGAACAGGTTACTGTCTCTGTGAATCTGAGGCTGAGCTCCTTACTGGATATTTGGCATACATGGGACACCTATTGGACAAATTTAGAGACAAACTCAGCAGACACCTAACACATACAAAGTTTTTGTACTCATTTTATTGATCTCAACAGGTTGACCCAAGCTGTTATGAAGGTACTGACTCAGTAAATACCCCAACACCTTCTCGAGGGGAGCATCCCTCAAGGCAAAAAGGTTGGATAGAACACTGAACTGCACCCTCACAACCTACAAATTGTATTGGAACAAACAATACCTTTTATAAAAAGTAAAATGCATTGTTAACCACAGAATTGTTCTGGTTACAGGAGCACTGTTAGCTCCTGTGTTGCAAATTAATAGTTCTATTATTTAAGTGAGAACATTCAGTTAGTTGGAGTATATGAAGGAATAACCAGCTGATGCGGGTGATTAAGTGCAGAGGCCGAAGTGTTTAATCAACCACAGAAGCTGGTTATTCCGTGAATACTCCAGGTGAATGTTATTACTACTAGGAATTTTGAACCCAAGATTTTGAAAGTTCTGGTGGTAGTTAAGGTGGAAGGTACTTTGCTCCTTTTATTCCTGTGGACTAAATGAATAAACTACTGTGAGAGTATCTGAAATGTGGATAACCTACTCTGGGTGTGTTTGAAATGTGGATAACCCACTCTTGGTGTGTTTGAAATGTGGATAACCTACTGTGGGTATACGTAAAATGTGGGTAACCTACTGTGGTTGTGTCTAAAATGTGACTGGTATGGTTTGTGGGGTATTACATGACAAATTTCCTGTGTTCTTAATGGCTTACAATAGATACCTGTCACAGACTAGGCCATAACTCAGATTCCTGGCATTTGTATTGCACGTGTTCTCATATATTTGAATAAAGTTAAGCTTATGAAAAAAAAAGGATGGCTTTGACAGAGTGAGGGTTTAGTGGTTGCTCATACCAGTAGCAGTGTGTGTGTGTGTGTGTGTGGGGGATAAACTCCCATAAGGACAATAGGTCCTGAACTCCAGGCAGACTAGATGGATCTTTGGTCTTTTTCTGCCAGCCATTGTCTATGTATCTACCTTTAATTCACAGGGTTCTAAAATGGTAAAGCAACAGGTAAATCTGAAACACCCACTGGGATAACTAAATAGCTTATATAGGTAGAGCACTAACCCAATTTGGACCAGTATTTAAAAACAGCTTGTACTGGGGAAAAAAGTACTTGCAAATTCATCACAGTTCTCCTGTAAGGAAGCAAATCAGGGTTTAACTGAGTCAGGCACTGGAGTTAAGTGTGCTGTAGTATGTTTATTTATTTATTTAGCTTTTGTTGATGGGGTAGGTGCCTTAGGCAAAAACCCTGCCTATTTTCAAGCAACACCCGAGAGGGTATACTACACAGTTGACATTTACAGTACAGTGATAAAGTACAAATAATGCAGTACAATACAGCATATGGTACAGACAATTTATATCCACGCAGGGATGGATGGTCATGAGTAAAAAACAACAGAACTTACATATAGTATTAGCCATCTTTGCAAGCAATAATGAGAGCAGGTGTTGATATTAGGCTATGAAAATTATACAATTCAGAGATCAATAAAATAGTGATGTCTTTTTTCTTAAATACAAAAAAATGCAAATGTGCGACTAATCCTACAGCTGAATATTTACAAAATAGTCAAAGTTTAAAAAGAACATTTCCACAAATATAGTTATGTATTAATATTAGTCACTGCTAGCCCTGTCCTCTTATATCACTGTCCGTGATTACCGTTCACTGCTTGCTGGTGAACATCTAGAAAAGACGGTTCGCAATTGCCTGTTTTAACATTTGGTTAGAAAGCACTGAGCTCATCCTTGTAATTGGATTAACAGGGCAATCTGCGAAATGACTGCGGCTAATTTATAACGTGCATTGAGCACTTTGCTAAGTGGTGTCTGTGACAGTGAATAGGCTGCTGCCTAGCCCCCTCCCAAAGAAAGCGAACACAAATGGTGTGCTTCCCAGGGCCTGCCTGATGCTCGGCCGCTGGCATTCCAGGAGAAGGCGTGCCCAGTCCCTCAGGTTGCCTGTCACTTATTGTCACATGAAACACTGGGGGAGGTAAGGGGTAGAATCGACCCAATGGCCCGACCAAGACATCAGGAGCTCAGGTACAAGCAGTCTCAATAATACTGACAGTGATTCTGCGTGTGTCTCAGTGAAAGATCAAAGACTATTGACTTCAATTTAAACTCAGGACATCATGCCTCTGTAAGTTAAGGCTTCTATAATCCACACTGCCTTGACCCCTGTCCTAAAAGAGACTTTATGAGTGCCACTTTTATTTATGAATGTTCCTGTACCCCGCCAAACCCCAATTCAGACGGTTTCCTGAAAATCACAAGGTAAAATATATACACTGTTTGCATGTTTAAGCAACACCCAGTCACAAATGTCACATGAAACCATAATGCTGTAGTGCAACATTTTTCTTGAGAAAGTCAGTATTGTTTAAACATGCTGTGTATTACAGAGATACTGTATTTGAGTTGGAGAGCATTGCATTGGCTAATTAGGGTCTCTTTCTGTGAGTCAGATCCCTACGAGCCAGCAACTCACAATCAACCTGCAGCAAAGTGTGTGCCAGCCATATCCCATCAGGGTGCACCAGGCACAAATAAGAGGGGGGGAGGTGCTCCCAGCGCTCTCCATCCTGTACTGCAATGTATCAAATCTAACCTCAAATGGTGCACCAGGTTCATGAAGGGGTTGGGGTGGGATGGGAAGTTCAAGTCCTGCAGTGTAATGTGAGCTGTGCATATCCCAACATGGTGCACCCTGCACAAAGGGTGATGTAGGTGTGGGATGGGGGAACATTCCCATTTCTGCAGTGTACTAGTGAGTGTATGCCACATGTATCCCAACAGGGTGAACTAGATACAATACAGGAGGATGAGGGGGGCCCCATTCTTGTAGCGCAGTAGTCATAACACTCGAGGAATTCCAGCCTGCCAGCCACATGATATCCCTACAGGAGCCTCAGGTGGAAGGAAAGGGGTGTTAGGTGAGCAATCTTGCAGCGCAATACATCATATCCCTTAGAGAAGGGATGGCGCAGTGTGTGCTTTTTTTTTATTTCAGCGGGGTGCATGTGTACAATAAAGGGGGTATGTGGCGTCGTTCTCACTCCTGCATGGCAATATACAGTACCTGCCATACATATCACATCACGAGACTCTAGGTGGTGGTTGTGGTGGTTGTGTAGGGGTTGGGGTGGGGAGGAGGGGCTCACAATCTTACTGTCCAGTAGTTACTATATCCCCGAGTGCCAGGTAATGGAAAGGGTGCTTGCAATCCCAAGGTTCATATGTGTCTTAACCCTACATGCGGCATCCCATACAAGGAAAAGGGGGTGCTCCCAATCCTGCCACCACCACTTCAATTGGGTGCACCAGGTACAATATGGAGTGGCAGAAACTCACAATCACACAGAGCATCGTGTGCTACTGTATACACAGTATGCAGTATATCCCATCAGGGAGTGTCAGGCACAATGAACGGGACAGGGCTTCCATCTCCCAGAGCACTGCATGGCATATCCCAACAGGGGGCCCCAGGTACAAGGGAAAGCAAGTGGGTTGGTAGATGAGAAATTACAGTTACAGTACTTTGGGTAGAGTTTTTTCTACAGCACATCTGTTAGTTAATGAAAACACTGTAGGAGAGAATTAGGCATTTGTGAGATGTAAGTGGCATAAGATTCATGTGTATCCCACAGCTGTGAGCGACTAAACAGAACGCTTTGACCCTATACCTCAGGTGAACCCAGACATGGACTACTATGTGGTTTCATGTGTTTCTTATCACTAGTGAGTACAGATATTTCTAAACCAAGCAGCAGCAAATGATAAATGTTGAGAGGGGAGGTTGAATTCTTTGATGATCAGTTGATGCACCATTAAGGTCTTTTTTCCTTTATGACCCCAAACAGATGACTACCATATACTGACACATGGAGGAGGGCTTGGGATCAGGGTCCCTGGCCTATAATCCTCCAAAGGAATCAAGGGCAATGATCACATTCACTAAAAATACCACCAACAGCTTAATCTGGTTCAGGTCAGTTGGCATTCATCTGTATCCCCCTTCCCTGGTTCGTGCCTGAAAATAGGCAGAGTCTGTCTAGTGTTCTTACTCGGTCAACAAAAACTAAATAAATAAATATTTGAGGGACAATTAGAAAAGTTTCCCTAAAGGCCCCCCACACACACACACATAACCCTTACATTTTCAGGGGAAGAGGCACCCTATGGAATGAATTGCTGGATATACTGTATTTTCGTCAATTAATTAATATATCAAATATTGTGTCCTTCCGACTACTATCCATACACAGTTGGACAAATGTTTGTTCAGCCACAAAATAGAAGTGACAATAAAGATGTCCTATTACTATAACCCCACCTACACACCCATACACAGACACATACATATATTTCTTTTACTGTACGTTCAATAGTCTCTTCTAGTAGTCATTGATTATATTTGCTCTAAGTCCTTTGTGAGGAAAATAAAGCCATCTACAGCAGAGCTAGGTCAATTTATAAAATGTAGAGCCGTATTTGTAGATACTTCCATACAAATGTCAGCATGTGCAAAAGACCTCGGCCAGTGCCTATATAGGACAGATCGTCAACTACCCGGCTGACTGTATCCAATTATTACACTATGGGGTCCAAAATATTTCACCCATTCTGTTCTATGGTAAAAGCCTTCTGATTCATATGTGTGGATCCATGGAATGAGGTTATATCCAATTATTTGCAGATCTGTGGTCTAACGAGTTATAACATGCATGTACTGTAGTAACTAGAATTGTGAATACATGCTGGGCGAAACCCAGGAATTACGCTAGGCATCCATGGGCTACATCCAAATAGTACTTGTTGGTCCACAGAATACACACAATTATTAGAAAACAGTAGAGGGTCATAGCCAAATAGTCACTACAGATGGAGATCCATGGGACATGAAAGCTATCCAATTATTTGACAGTTTAGATTAGAATTGTGGGGCCATGGATAAGGGCTACATCCAATTACTAATCGCGGATTAATGGAATACAACAGCTTTAACATATTAGAATAGAACTGCTTGTTCATGCTTAAGTACAATATATCCAATTATTAATTGCGAATCAATGCAAGGGCTATAGCAAATCAAAGGGCTCCATTCCAACTAGAATTAAGATCCACTGTGTGTAACAAGTTATACCCAATTTCTGTCTGATCCTTGAGCTACAATGACCATGCGTAATAGAAACCAGAATTGTGGATCCATGGAATGTATAAGTTTGTATCAAACAATTGTAGAACCACGGAATACAAGAGGACTATATCCACTTGTTACTCTCCCATACCGATATTAGAAGCAATACCCAGATTCGGTTGGTTGGTGTTCTGCCTTCTGATCGCTTTGGTTTGGGTATGTCACTTTGGGGAAGATGAAGGGTCCCATTCCTTCCCTTCATGTATGCAGTACATGGCATATGAACTAGATTTTTGTACTATCATTTCTTTATCCTTAGTTGATCGTCCAGGGGGCTCAGATCTTAGATTATTAAATGGAGGTTGTGCTTGAGCTGCTTCTTATATAAGAAAGAGACCAAAGTCTCCAGCTAATGTCTGTAAAAAGCAAAAGTGAGAATTATTTGGGTTTATTTTTTGTTCCTCTCAGTTTCGAAGTACTGTATCTCGATTTACTCAAAACCAGAGTTACCTGAACATACAAGGTATAGTTTGGATATCTGAGACAGCAACAAGTACTGCAGAGCCGAAACAGGCCCGGTATAGGGAGATATTTGGTGGATCATAGGAATTTAAAGGCATAGTGACAGCAGATCCCTTCTATGCAACCCCCAAACTCATTTGCATGCATTCCCCTCTTTAGCGGGGGACTGTAACCTCTAAATTTGGTATTTGTATCTCCAAAGTATCTTTCTGCCACTTCTTTAGTGTGGCAGTCATTTCAGCATGAAATTGAATGTGTCTGAAAGTCGGCAGCTTTCCATTTATTATATATTCATTGGCTGCTCACTCCCAAACACCTCCTGACTGGAAGGAGCACAAGTTTTGGGATTCCCATGCATTGTCCCCTGCTCTGCAGCTTGTGTTTACAACAAGCACTGAAACACATTTGGGGCTTTTTTTAACAGGTGACCTCCATGATCCTGACATGAATGGGTCTGAAAGGCTTTTTTATGGTGCACTACCAGTAAAGAGCTCAGGTACCAGCTCGATGTGTATTGTGAGTTGTGATGGGCCGTGCTGCAGGTGTCACCTTTAGTGTCAGCGCTGAGAAAGTGAGAAAGAGAGAGAGAGGAAGAAAAAAAAAAAACACTCAACGCACACACAGAAAGAAATAAACATTCTATGTTGGAACCAGAAACTGTCCAGACATCAGGCCTAGTTCCTTTGTGCTACTCTTTTCTGTGTGCTATGTCGACGCGCCTCCCTAAGAATAGAAAGTGCAAATTTAATTGATTATTTATGTAATTCACGTGTCACACTCCGGGATTAGGGAACATTAAAAGGGAGTAGGTGGCTTCCACCGATTCATACAGCTTCAAAGTATCAGTCAGAAGTCTCATATTCCATAGATTCCACTATTTAAGTGCTTTTATGGGTACGAGAAACTATTTTCTGTTTTTTCCCTTCCTCTTGCTGAATAAATCTGCAGGAATAATGCTGCCCCCCCATAAGGTGCATTTTTTTAGAGTTTAAATTCATGTTGGTCCAAGAAGACACAGGCCTAGCAGCTATATAATTGGGATTGCAGCAGGTGGATTGTGGTAGAAACATAGAAACATAGACTTTGACGGCAGATGAGGACCACTTGGCCCACCCAGTCTGCCCATTTCCCTACCTACTGGATAAGCTGCAGATTCTAGTTAACCAACAGCCTACTTCCTGCCACCCCCCACTACAATTGCCTTGTGTCTGTCCCATGCATGTGTGAATTCCCCCACTGTTTTAGACCCCACAACCTCCCCAAGGCAGTTCCACGCATCCACCACTCTCTCCACGAAAAAAGATTTCCTCACATTATCCCTGAGCCACCCCCCCCCCATCTTTAAATTGTGTCCCCTTGTTCTTACACATCTCTTTTTCTGAAAGATGCTACCCTCCTGGACTTTGTTGATTCCCTTGAGGTACTTGAACATTTCTATCATGTCCCCCGCTCCTTCTTTCATCAAGGGTATACATATTAAGCTCTCTCAGTCTCTCTTCATATGATTTCTGATGCAGACCCTGCACCATTTTAGTTGCTGTCCTCTGGACTGCTTCCATCCTGTCTATGTCCTTGCATAGATGAGGTCTCCAAACTGCACACGGTACTCCAGATGGGGTCTCACCAACTGTCTGTACAAAGGATAGCCACTTCCTTTTTCTACTTGTGATGCCCCTTCCTATGCATCCCAGTATTCCCTGGCTCTCCTCACTGACTTCTCACATTGCTTACCCACTTTTAGATCATCTGATATGACTACCCCAAGTCCCATTCCATTTTTGTTGTTGTTAGTACCTCCCCTGCTATTGTGTACTCTTCTCCTGGGATTTTGTTTCCCAGGTGCATTACTTTGCACTTCTTTGCAAGAATTGGTAGATTTGGCAGAATGGGCATACTCTATACCCCACTCCATAATGGGAAGGCAGCATCAGTAACGTAGAGCACTGAACGGGACAGGTGTGGATCCCTGATTCGGACCCTATTGGCATCCTGTGACATTGAGCAAGTTACTATTTGTCCTCCTCCCTCTTTTTCAAGACCCAGAAGCAGAACCGCACTGAAAGCAAGAACATATATTTCAGGTGGGCTAGACTTGCTAATTAAATTGTAAAACATGAGATCTATAAATGCTGCATCGCCTTGGTGCCTAAGGCAATAAACTGCAGTGTTGAATGTTGCTAGTCAATGAAATAAGTAAGTTGCATGTGACTGTGCCTGGCACTTTATAAACTGGATGGAAGTACTGCCGGGACATGGCAACTTTGGTAGCATTACTTCTCTACCCGCACTAACACGGCCAGGTGCAGTTTAGAAACAAAACTACCATTTAGGATGGTTTCCATTAACAAGTATCTCTCCAGCTGAGTTTATGATTATTGTAGCTCATCTCCAGTCCATTAACTGATAAACTTGGTACTGTAGCAACGGATTTTATTAGGGAGTATTGTGGAGTATATCTTAATTTATTTCGATTACACAATGTATTTGGTCTGTTTTACAATTTGATAGCCCAGCTAAGATGCAACATCTATTTTTTGAGGGGGTCCTGCTTTTACCCATTTCTGCAGCTGGGTGAACTGGCACACAGGAAGGTTAAACACAAGGTCACACAGTGAGGACTTGAATACATACCTATCTAACTGTTAACCCCGGTCTTCTTCAAATCATAAATGCTTCTCAAAATGTTTAAAGAAGACACTGTCATCTGCCTATGAATGTGAAAAGGAATCGATCGTTGTGCCAGACTCCGGAGGTATGGGGTGAGGGGTGTGTGTGTGGGGAGGCAGGTGCGAGAGGTGGGCGCTGGGTGGGAGGGGCAAGGAGACCGCGTAGGACCATTTTTTTGTTTTCAGGTTGTTTTTTTTTTAACAGCATGAAGACATGGGACATTTGCCATGCTGGGGTGGGCTCCCGGCGTGGCACCAGGAAGGCTGTTGGGGGTGGGTTGGGAGAGAGCATTTCAGTTATCTGATCATGCTCACTGAAGCAGCTCTCTCCCTTTCAACTGTAGGGCACTGCATTTTCAACTGCTGTCATAGACAGCTGCAGCATTCATTGGCGAACTGTGGCCACGCCTGCAAACACAGTGAGGGAATTGGAAGACAGGGTGCCACACCTCCAGAAACTCGGATGATGGCACTATGTTTCTTGCACATGCGTGCAAGCAAACATAATAATTGAAATGTTACAAAAAAGAGGTAAACTAATTATTTTTGCGCTGTATGGGGGTATTCTACAATAATTGTGTAAAAAGCATGTGCCTAGAGGCACACTGCTAATGTGATTGGAAAGGGAGGGGCAAAGGTGACAGTGCCCCTTTAAAAGGGAGCCTCTTCGGGGCTAGAGAATTCAAAAGGCAAGACAAGTCCTAGTGATATTTAGGAGCCTAGTGGACTAGAGCTTAAAAGGGTGAGGCAAGCCCTGTAGTTTAGAGGGGTTCAGCAATGCAGAAGCAAAATAAGGGCTGGCAAGCCCAGGTGCCCTACATATTTCTGTTTACACCCTAGGCCCTGAAAACACCCGGGGGGGGGGTTAGCAGCCCAGATTTAGAGTGCCTTGCCCTGGGACCCCCGGGTTACTGTTTGTGTATTGGGACAGCCACTGCGGTCACATTGGTGGGAAGAAAGGATTTTAAAAATATTTTTCACACCTTCGGGCCATCTACAGATGTGGCCGAGGAAGGAGTTGGCTAGGTTAGCATTTGGGTAACAAGTGACATCTGAATAATGGGGCATTCAGGGCACTTGGTGTGGCAATAAGGTGGAAATTGTCTAAAGTGGGTTTTACTACTGATGATTGCTTGAACTGTAACTGAACTGTGTGCTATTTGCCTACCACTGTCTGAACTGTGTTATCGCCCCTGGAACTGGTCAATTGCCCCTGGAACTGGTCATTTGCCCCAGGAACTGGTCAATTGCCCCAAAATCATTTGTTTGCCCGGCAACTGGTCACTAGCCACTGGAACTGGTGGTCAGTTGCCTCAAAGTCATTTGTTTGCCCTGGAACTGGTCAGTTGCCCATGGGAACTGGTCAACTGCCCCTGGGGCTGGTCAATTGCCCCAAAGTCATTTGTTTTTCCCTCACAACTGGTCAGTTGCCTTAGAACTGGTCAATTGCTCCAAAGTTGTTTGTCCTGGAACTGGTCAACTGCCCCTGGAACTGGTCAACTGCCCCAAAGTCATTTGTTTGTCCTGGCAACAGGTCAGTAGCCCCTGGAACTGGTGGTTAGTTGCCCCAAAGTCATTTGTTTGCCATGGAACTGGCCAGTTGCCCCTGGGAACTGGTCAGTTGTCCCAAAGTCATTTGTTTGCCCTGGCAACTGGTCAGTTGCCCCTGGAACTGGTCAATTGACCCATAGTTGTTTGTTTGTCCTGGAACTGGTCAATTGCCACTGAAACTGGTCAATTGCTCCTGAAATGGTCAACTGCCTCAAAGTCATTTGTTTGCCCTGTAACTGGTCAATTGCCCTAGAATTGGTTAACTACCTCTGGCAACTGGCCAATTGCCCCTAGAACTGGTCAATGGTCCCCAAGTCATTTGTTTGCCCTGGCAACTGGTTAGTTGCCCCTGGAACTGGTTTATTGCTCCAAAACTGTTGTGTGACTATAATTATCTCAAGTTGCAGTTGCACCATAGTGTGCCAGCATCTTGTACCAAGTGAATTCCTGAATCAGTCTTCAGCAACCCCAGAAGGACATCCAGCTAGAGAATTCCTGAATCGGTCTTCAGCAGCCTTAGAAGGGCATCTAGCTAGTAAACTCCAAAATCAGTCTGCAGCAGGATCCTCTGAATATCCTTATCCATGGCCATGCCCCTGTAACATTACATTTGTTGTTTTCTGCTAGTAACAATTTACGTTCAGGCCCTATGCAGCTCTGGTCATCCATTTTATTGTTTTCTTTCTTCATCTCAACTTCTTCAAGATCTTCTGTTTCTCATCCCCAAACCAACATCCCATTTGTTGTTTTACACTTATCCTTGGCTCGTCTGGCCTTGGCACCCAGAAATCCACCATTCATCTGGCTTCCAACGATATCTTCATCCTGGTTCTTAGTTTCTGTGGGGTCCTCTCAATGTTTCCTGCATGTGGTATTGTGTCCTGGCAGTGCAGATGCGGGCTGCGGCCAGACGGTTTCTCACATCTGGTATCATGTCCCGGCAGTCCACAAGCAGACTACAGCTGGATGGTTTCCTGCACCTGGCGTCATGTCCTGACAGTCCACAGGAGGGCTGTGGCATGGTGGCTTCTGCAGACAGCATGGGTTTGTCTTATGCAGATAGCATGAGGGTTTGTCTTGGGCAGATCCTGTCAGATCCTGTCAGACAAACCTGGTTGACTTTTTTGACTGGGTTGCATGGGCACTGGATAAAGGTCATGCAGTGGACGTCCTTTACCTGGACTTCAGCAAGGCCTTTGACTTGGTGCTTCATGAAAGGCCGACCAGCAAGTTGAATAACCTGGGAGCAGGGAGGAACTAATTAGGTGGATTAAGAGCTGGTTACAGAATAGGCAGCAGAGGGTAGTTAGTATCAGTCAACAATAACCCTTATTAAGAAAGTAATGCTCGTTGAGACACATATCAGATTATAACATTTCTTCCTATTTATAATATTCATACATGAATTTATAAATTAGCTGAGCTGATATGTTGTTATAACACAGAAGGGTACATCCATATTCCATGACCTTTGAGCCATGGTAAAAGAAGGTTTCGGATGGCATGTAACTATATGCAGAACAAACCCCCCACTACACACTATATGTTGTTTCTGTACACTGCTGTGGTCTCATGCCAAGTAATTAAGTGTGAACATTTCACATGAGCACAGATAATTCAAAACACATTTATAGCTTAAAAACCAGGAGGTTGAGGAATAGGCACAGGAGTATGGGCCAGACACAGCATCAACCACAGCCGCAGCAGTAGCAGCATCTCAACAACTATCAGTTCACTCCACTTCATTTCAGTGTCACAGCAGCACCTCATGGAGGAGGTGGAGGAGGGGGTACAGTGGGATGGGACAGACACAGCAGCAGCAGCAGCTGTCACAGCAGCTATCAGTTCACTCCACTTTGTTCCTTTGCCACAGCACTACCCCATGGAGGAGATGGAGGAGGAGGAGACTCTATTGTAAAGCACTGGTTCTTATTTCACTGAAGGTGTAGCAGTGCTTGGATAAGAAGAGGAAGGAGACAAACTCAGAGAATGGAAACAGTTTACTGGGTGCAGAGCACCAAAGGGGGTAGGCAAATACACAGCTGTACACTCTATAACACTATTCGCCATACTCTACAATAACCTTATACTCTAAAACTCTATTCTCTATACTCTACAACTCTATTCTCTATACTCTATGATAACTTTATACTCTACAACTCTGTTATCACTCTATGACTAGCAGTGACTAAAAGTCAGGGCATAGTATTCGCCAAAGATTGGGAGCGGTGGTTACCAGTGCATGTCCTTGGCTGACTTAGCTGTGCTGGGTGAAATGAAGGGGAAAGAACTAAAATTCACAAGAGCCTCAAACAAATGGTAAAGCTTCCTGGCTGAAGTGGGACTCCAGGAAAATTGAGATGCAGAAAGCTGAAGAACAAGAGCCCAAGTAACTGTAGAGCCTCTCCTGATGAAGGACCCAGGGAAATGAGATGTAGACCAAACTGGCTAAAGACCTCTGGGCTGAAACAGGATCCTAGGGAAAATGAGATGCAGATGAAACTGGCTGAAGACCTTTGGGCTGAAACAGGATCCCAGGGAAAACAAGATGCAGATGAAATTGGCTGAAGACTGCTGGACTGAAGCAGGATCTTAGGGAAAATGAGATGCAGATGAAACTGGCTGAAGACCTCTGGGCTGAAGCAGGATCCCAAGGAAAGCAAGATGCAGATGAAATTGGCTGAAGACCTTGGGCTGAAGCAGGATCCCAGTTAGAACAAAGCAATTGATCCCTATCTGTGAACCAGGGCAGTTCTCTGCACTACCTAATACTGTTGGAGAGGGAATGTCCCGTAGAGCAAGTGATTGGGAGCTATCTACACTATTCCTATGCTGGTGACTGGCCCCAACTTTTCAGAAGGAGGAGTGGTGGTCACAGTCTCTGGTTGGTCACTGCTAGTGACAGTCTGAAGTCAAGCAATAAGGAGGTGAAAAGACTGGCATTAGGAAAAGAGATTCTTTAACAAGTAGACAGTGCAGTGGCATGCAGGGCAGTTCCTGACAAGAAAAGCAAGTTCATGGTTAATCCAACAGTCTTTAAAGCGAACAAGACAAATTCGGAAGTACCCTTTAGTGCATGCAAGGCAAGCTCAGGGTTAGTCCAATAGTCTCTTGAAATAACCAAGGCAAACCTGAGCAGAAAGGCAGTTACACTGTTACGTTGGTTTTATGTGCTAATAGTGAGTACTTTATCTCACTGACTAAAATGACAGTCAAAAGCTGCCTGACATCAAAAGGGCGAGCAAAATAACACCTACCATCGCAAATAGCGACAGTCGCTTCCTCCATAAACAAAACCAGCCCAAATCAGTATTTTTATGCAGGGGCACCCCTCTTTGCAGGGGGCAAGCCCCCCACCCCCCAAGCTAAATATAATCAACTCCGCAGGGATGCAGACTTAGGGAAAAAGAACAAAAAATAAAACACAAAAAAATCTTTTATTATTGCATCAGACCCGAACCCAAGTCTGCTGACTCTGAGGGTGGTGGCTTACGCCACTATGTTAAATGGCTAGCTCAACAGGTCTTGGCCAAACAACATCTGATATCATGCTACAGCAAGTATAGCTCCCTCCTGCACTTGCTCTACAAGATATAGCAACCTTTGTCAGCACTCGATGATGCTGTAATTACGAGCGGTATTATTGAGTCACTCATATTGAGTGGCTCAATAATACCCGCTCGCATAACTGTACACCATTATGGTTAGGCGCTGTCCCTTTAGATGCAGTCTGAATGTCAATAAAAGGTTTTTCCTTTTTCAAAATTCACTATGTTCCACACAAACATATTCTATAACAGGAACTCTAAGAAGGTGATGCAAGTGCAAAATCTGTCCAATTTTAGACAACTAGCTACACAAGGACCCTGGGGTATGACACCCCTTCCATAGGCATTGGGGTTCAGAGGTGCCTAATGGGAGGATTACCATATAGGCTAAGGGTAATCTTGCTAGCTAGCTTGGTAAGGGTCCCTCGCTAACTGTCCCTCCCTGACCTGGGGCTACAGGGCAGTTACCCAGGTTACTAGCCCTTATCTTAGCCTGAGGCTACTATGCTACTGGGGTGGCTAACCATGTACCAAATCCCCTTCCCTTGCTGCTGGCTAAGGCTAACAGCTGAGAGCACTTTTAAATCAGAAGAATTTTGCACTCTTTAGATACTAGTTGTGACTGGGCTACTGGTGGCTACTTGGCTACTAGCCACCTTGCTCCTCTCTGTGACACTTTCCCTTTAATCTGGGGCTGGCTTCCCCTAGATAGCCCACCTGGAGCTGGATTAACTGAACAAAATGATAAAAACACTTTTTGGGCTAACTGGCCTCTGACCTGGCTAGTTGGGCTACCACTTTAGCTGGGGCCCTCCTTGCCCTGACTGGCCCTTTTAATTTATCATTTTAAATAAATCAGTCTCTTGGGCTAACTAGCTCTGTCTGTTAGCCTAATTTGCTAACTTTATGTGGAAATTGGGGCTTTGCTCTGCCCCTGGCTGCAGTTTTCCTTACGCTAGATTTTTATTTATTTATTTATTTATTTATTGAAATAATCAGTTTTACAACCTTTGAGTCAGAGACTTATTTACAAAGGTACCTCGTCATGGGGAGACAACAATTAAGTGAGGTTTAGGACAGTGGTTACATACAGGTGAGATACATAAATACACACGCAGAGTTACAGGCATCATTATATAAATACATACATTTGTTGAGTTACATGCATCATTATATTAACACCGTTGTTCCAGTTGATTATCCAGATTAATTAATTTATTAGGGCTGCAGGGGTCGGAGCCCTGTAGACTTATTACACTGAGAAAAGGGATCCTTTCTGAATGAACAACATGGCGAAGTGTCAAAAAAAGTCTCCTATGTGGCTTTGAAACATTCCCGTTGCACTATTTTAGTTCTCTTTTCCTTTTCAATATTTGTACATTGAGAGAGAGAGAGAGAGAGAAAGTACAAGCAACCGTGACAAGAACATTCGGATCAGGGGTGTGCTCACTCTCTCTTCACTTCTGCTGGCAAAATGTTGGGTCAGGAATCGGAAGGGGAGTGCTGTCTCTCTCTCTTTGCTGGCAGCTGGGGTGGGGAGAGAGAGAGAGACGCCATCAGGATCAGGGGCTGCAGTCTCCCCTCTCTCTCTCTCTCTTTATAACATGGGTTGAGGAAAACGAAGAACCCACTGATGGAGTCGCCTGAGAGTGCATTATATCCCATTTAATGCACAGTTGCACAGAGCGACTCCGAGAAACTGCCACCTGGCATTCATTCCCTGCTTCAAACAACAGAGTCAGCAGGGCAACCATGAACTATCTGGGGAAGTGGGACCAGGGCGCTGTGAACTCCACATTCTTGCAGTGTTGTCTGTCTCACCAAAGAGACACAGTGTCCCCCAAGCATGTTGCTGTCCCCCACCCAGAGCCCCCCTCCCCCCACGAGGCATGTAAAAATACTGAAGTGATACACAGTCTGCACCATGGCAGAGATGGACAGCGAGACAGAGTGACAGCAAGTGAGAGAACAACACGGTAAATTGCACTTTCACAGCGAGAGGGTGAGTCACAGCTGCCATCAACAAAATGCTGCATATTGTGTCTCAATTAATGTACTGTAACTAGTTCTGCCACGGCTGTCTGTCACAAATCAGCCATGCATGGTGTGGAGCGGCAACCATGAGCTGCTGGTAGCGAGGGAAGCAAAGCACACCATGTTCCCTCTGCGGTCATACATTTTGTGGATGTAGGCAGAGTGTTACCGCAAGATGTCCTGCGTGTCAGTGTTCTCCCCCCTCAAATGTCTGCAGCATGCCACAAGCAGCTCATTCATACTGTGTCTGCAGTCGTCCCCCCCCCCGCAGATGTTGCCTGCCTGTCATGGTGCAGTGGGGGGGGGGGAGAGAATCATCCCTGGCCTCACTGTGTGAAGTGTCTGTAGGGAGAGGAACTGTGAGGCGGGGGGAGGGGAGAGAGAGAGACACCAACCAGGGCTCACCATGCATTACCCTAGGCACCATGAACAAGTGAAGTCTTTTTGTAGTGCAGTTGTTTGCTGTGAGAAGTGAGCCATGGTGTGGAGGGAGGGGGGCCAGGAGCGATGATAGAGAGAATGGTCAAGTGACATGTCTCTGTCTGTCTTGTTTTGGTAGATAAAGCCATGTGTGGAGTGAATGCTCCAGGTTGCATTGTTAGTCACACAGAAGCATTGAATGAGAATGGGAGAAGTTGGGCAAGACACTGGTTTTATAGGATTTTTATGCTTATTTTAAACTACAACAGGTATGCAGCTGTTACCTACATAAGGTCATTCTGGAACTCAGAATATGGAATAATAACCTTAGCAGCTGCGCCTCCCCAAGATTCTTGCTTCTCTCTGCATAGATGTAGTTGTTTGTTGTAGGAGTGCGAGAACTGTCTGAAGAGACAGGGAGTTTGAACTAAAAGCAAGCTAAATGTTGAAAGCAAGACAAATGGCGGCCCAGCTTTGCCCTCCTCTGTCCCCCCACCCCCCACTGTCTGTGTCCAGTGTTTCGTTTAGCTTTTTTTACTTCCGTGCCTGCCCAGTGTGGCTGCATGCTTCTGTGAATTTAAATTTAATTTAAAATGAGCATAAAAAATCCTATAGACCTGTGCCTTCCCCATATTCCCCAATCCTTGTTCGACGCTCCAATTTAATAAAAATGCAAGTCAGAGCAGTAACTCCGCACATGGATTTAGCTAGCAAAAAAAAAAAAAAAACAGTTTCTACAGCCTTCAGCGCCCACTATTGTCTGGCTCAGTCTAACATCCAGTCCCCTCCTAACTATAGGATCCTTGATGGCACCTCAGAAATAACAGATCATCACGGATCCTGAAGACAAGAGACTGTCTTTCTTTCGGTAGCTAAAGCCAAGTGTGGAGTGAATGCTGCAACTTGCACTGTTAGTCAGGGATCGGTTTTGTGTAGTACAATATGTTTTGTAAATGTTTTTTGATGCTCATCTCTCTCCCATTATTTGCCCCGATAGTGCATCTGTCTAGTGCATAATAGCCATATTACTAGCAGCTGATGCACTGCTTGATACCACATAGTGTTTAGCACTAGCCATTCAGCCTGTGTGTTTGAATCCAAAAACCATAAACCAAAAAATAATTTGCTTTGTCTATCTCCATCATATGTCCAAACACGGCATCTTGCCTCTGCTTTACCACTTCTGTTCTGTGATTTTATTCAGTTTGATGACCCGTTACCTCACAGTAAAATTGTTGACAGTAACAGAAGCACCACTCTTGAAACTGATTTTAAAAATTCAATGGTGCTCTATCACTTGCATTTTTTTGCAGTGTGGTGATGGTGGCTTATAAGAATCCAACCAACTCAGAGTATCACTACAGACCTTCATACAACTACAGTGTGTCATGCTGTTGAAGTGCTGGCATTCTGACACATACTGTGAAACTAGCATTCCATGTAACGAAACTTGCACCTGATATCAAAAGTGTAAATTTAGCGATCCTGCTTTTGCGACACTCTTGTGTTCATGGCAAATCAAATACTCTGCGGTCACGTTCTCTCCAATATTTTCTCTTTCCTTGACATCCCAAAAGGGTAACCTCATACAATATCGATGAATTGCACAAATGAGTCCCATGGTCTCCACCTAGCCCTGGTTCATGCTAAACATTGTTTCCCACTCAAATAATTGACTAAACTCTGTGCCTTTCAGTCTGACTTGCTCTACTGTGGCAATGACAAAAACAAAATTAAGAAAAATAACAAACCTGTCATGCTACTGTTTTTAGTTACCAACTGGATGGCTATGCATTCTGATTATGTACCAGACCATTCATGAAATAAAGTGGCACTGACCAAGGGGAACTGGATGCACTAGACATCTGCACTTGATGCAAAAGGGACAGTAATGTTGAAAAACTGGCAATTCACACCTAAGTATGCCCTCAGTAATCTGCATTTCTTTAGCACCATGCATACTCATTTACACATCTTCAGTATTCCCCTACCCGTAGGAATTGTCATGTGCTTGACAAAAGTTGTGGGTGTGGTAATGATGCACTGGTGTCCGTTACAGACACCTCAAGTAATCTTATTATAGCACATTCAATATTGATTAAAATAGCAACATGTGTCAGTTCAATTATTCTGACAAGACATGATGCCATCACAGGTGTGCACAGGCATCTTGTGACTGCCTGCTGTCCTAATCACTTTGCCTCACTTTGATGTGAAGTCCAGTAATGTGCCCCGGTTTCATTCCTTAGCTATTGTAACCATACGAACATACGAAGAAGCCAGCAGAAGAAGGCCATGTGGTCTATCAGGTTTGCTCATATTGCAGGGCCCACAGCTTGAGCTAATGTCCCTGCCCTCCCTTCCCACTCCTCCCATCCTCCCTACTCATGATTCTTATCTTCCCACTATGTCTGTCCCAGCCTCTCTTAAAGCTGCCCACTGTCTTCAACGAGATGACTTCTTCCGGCAGCGCATTCCAAGGATCCACCACCCTCTCTGTGAAGAAGTGCTTCCTGAACTCCTTCCTAAGCCTCCTACCCTCCAGCTTGAGTCTGTGCCCCCTTGTGATATGGTTGCTACTCTGCTTAAAGAGACTCTCCTTATCAACCTTATTTATCCCTTACAAGTACCTAAAGGTCCCAATCATGTCCCTGCTCGCTCTCCTGTCTTTCAGGGAGTACATGTTCAGTGCCCTCAACCTCTCATCGTATGCCTTGCCCTGCTGACTGGCTATCATCTTTGTAGCCCTCCTCTGGACCTTCTCCAGCAAGTTAATGTCCTTTTTGTGGTGTGGGCACCAGTACTGAACTCCATACTCTAGATGCAGCCTTACCAGTGACCTGTACAAGGGCAGTATTACCTCTTCTCTCCTATTACTGATTCCCTTAGAAAAGCATCCCAGCATCTTGTTTGTCTTTGCTGCTGCTTTCTTGCACTGCGTGGAGTGCTTCAGGTCACTAGTGATCATCAGTCCCAGGTCCTTCTCCTCTCCTCTCCTCTGATGCAGATACTTGGACTCCACCCAGGTAATACTCTGTCCTGGGACTCTTGGCTCCAATATCAGTCAGTGTCAGTGGCTCAGAAGGTAGCACACTCACCTCTGAGGCCAGGAGATCAGAGGGCTGTGGGTTCAGTTCCCACATCTGGCACTTGGGTTAATATCCCAGTACTGACACTGTAGTGCAGCATGAGAGGGGTGCTGCACATCTGAGGTGCCGTCTTTCGGATGAGACGTTAAACCGAGGTCCCATCTGCCTGGATTGGTGGTAGTTCAAGTGGATGTTAAAGATCCCATGGCACTTATCGAAAGAGCAGGGAATTTCCGGTGTCCTGGCCAAATTTCCTCATTCACTAAAAATACCACCAACAGCTTAATCTGGTTCAAGGTCAGTTGGTATTCATCTGTATTCCCTTCCCCCGGGTCGTGCCTGAAAATAGGCAGAATTTGTCTAGTGCACTTACCCGGTCAACAAAAACTAAATAAATAAAAATAAAATAAAATAAATATGCATAACTTTGCATTTCTTGGCATTGAAGCCAAGCTGCCAAATCCTGGACCACCTCCTCAGCTTTTCCAGATCTTCGTGTAGGTCCTGTATCCCTTTAGCTGTGTCCACTCTCCCACAGAGCTTGGTGTCATCTGTGAATAGGCACATTTTGTCTTTAATGCCATCTCTAATGTCAGTGATGAAGACATTGAACAACACCGGCCCCAACACAGAGCCCTGTGGGACCCCACTGGTCACCTCTCTGGTGCCAGATAACTTTCCCCCAACAACCACCCTCTGGGTTCTGTTTCTCTGCCAGTTTTCCACCCATCTGGCCATCTTTTTCTCAACTCCAAGATCCACCAACTTCCTGATCAACCTTTTCTGGGGCACAAAGTCAAAGGCCTTGCTGAAATCAAGATAAAGAATGTCTACTGCTTGGGCCCTGTCTACTGTGTTCGTGACACAGTCAAAGAAGCCAATCAGATTTGTTTGACACGATCTACTCCCTATGAACCCGTGCTGCCTCTCATCCTGGAGACGGAAGCACCATAGAGGTGTGATGGCTACCATGCCGACATCCACAACAGCGACACATCCGAGGTGACTGAGAGAGCCCCCGACATGTACCTGCCCGGCTAACAGAACAGTGACGCATGGCATCACACACCCTGACAGACACTGACATGACTGGCTATGCAGTGATGCACCAGGCGCATACACCCCCGAGAGTGAACTGCTCATAGCGCTCCCCCCCTCTGGACGGTGCAGTGATGGCAGTGGACAGTCCTGCTGTGGACTGACGTGCACTGCAGCAACCCATGTCAGATACAGGCAGCCATACCACCACCATCGCCCTCCCCTTGCATCCGGTACAGGGTGCTTGCATTCTGCTCCTGTATCTGTAGCGCGCTGTCTGTGTGCATATTGATGCTCTGGGGGGGGGGGGGTTGCTGTGTTCTGCCAGGCTCTGTGGTTGCAGTCGGTCCAGGGGTGTCGTGGGGGGGGGCACTGAGAGGGAGTCGCCATTTTGTGGTGCTTCACCTGGAGACCATGCTCCTTTAGATATTCCACCAACCTTTCCTTTAGTATGGTCTCTATGAGCTTGCCCACAATGGAGGTCAGACTGACTGGTCTGTAATTACCTGGATCATCTGTGGGACTGCTTTTGTGAAGGGGCATTACATGTGCTGTTCTCCAATCCTGTGGTACCACACCATGCAATCCATGCCTTCCTGATACTACCTATTTTTCATTGGTTTCCCTGCTTATGTTCCTTTTTTATGCCATACAGTTGTTACAGGCACAATACAATTATTTCTATGTTATTGAAAGCCTTATTACTGTTTTGCACCCCTTGACAAACCTAGTTAGTCATGAATTCAACAATCTTTTTCCATAAACAGACAGCAAGGAGTACACATACACAGCTTTTCCGTGACCTGTCAACTAATATTCACTTCAAGTAGACAGTGTTTCAAAATATCGGAACTGTAATGCTAGAATGCATTAGCGACTGAATATTACATCCTATTAGTAGTATAATTATTTTTCCTGAGCCTCGCTTTCCCTCGATTCCCAGCACATATTCTTATATCTTTCTTGGATGTTGTCAATCGTTTGTTATGAGTTTAGTAGCATTTGCCAATATACTGTTGTCGCAACAGTCATTTCATTCAGTAAGCATTACATGTGAGGACATAAACAAGTGATGCTTAAATCGGACGAATGTTGTGATAGCTATTAAGTTATTAATTCATTGGTTGATTGATTTATTATTATTATTATTTTGTTGTTAAAGAAACAGCACAACAAAAAACTGTTTTTCAAAAATGCTAGTTTTAGCTACAATAAACATGTTAGTATACCTGTTGAATTTATTTTTCAAGGTATCTTCTACCCTGTGAACCATGAGTTTTTGTTGTATTACTCAGCCCTGGTCTAGAATGCTGTTTCTTAGCCAAATGTAACCGCCATCTTTTTGTCTTTAAATTTAACCACTTATTAAATGCTAAGATGTAAGTAGAATTACAAAATGTTACCACCAGATAAAACTGGAAGAAATGTGGAATCTTTTATAGTGAAGAAAAAAAAGGCAAGGTAATTTTTTCTCCACAAATTTCATTGTATTGCTTCTGTACGATAATTTTAAAGGTAGTGTAGCTGGGAATAGGATACACATGGCTGTTCAATTTCTTTGCCATTCATGGACTATATGGTGTCTTGCAGATTGTGGAATTCTGCTGAATTATGTAAATTCAACAGTTTCACTAGCTTTGTGCTGAAAATGCGCACTGGTTCTGCCAGTTAAACTGTAACTTCCACACAATGACACTTTGTGGTACTCCTGTGGAAAACCAGTTAGGCAAAAATTATACATGCAAATAGAGTAAAACAAACTTTAAATTGTCCTCCTGCGCTATGAGCATCTCTTATGATCAAATGCATTCAGTGTTGACAATACATTTTAAAGCACCCAGATGGTTAGTATCTCAGAACGATCGGATATTAAGGGAAAATACTGTATTTTTAATACCTAACTGTTTGGAAAGAAACCAAGATTACTAATCGGACACCACATCTTATTTCTTTTTTATTTATATTTTTCCAGTTTTACCCATTTTTTCTCCCTACTGTCCCAGAACCTCAGCACATAGCAGTGCATGCATGTGAAGGTGTACACACGTCTGTGGTACCAGTTCCAGTCCCTTCCACACCTCCCCTGGCAATCACTGGGCTCCTTGTAGCCTGAGACCGCCCTCCATTCTCCACTGGGTGGCAGCCAAGGGCCAGAGAAACCCTTCATACCTTCCTTGGAGAGGAGAGCCATCTTGCAGCAGCACAATCCTGCTCTTCGCCCTCCCCCCGACCCCTAACAACCCAGGCTCGTTCTGAAACCTGGGACGCCAGTGTGGTGCGAGGTGTGCTGTCAAGTGCCTCAACGCTCAGCACCACTGGGCTGGTCCCAACCTTATTTCTTGCATGTCACAGCGGTGGAAGAGAGAAGTGGAATGACACATTTATCTCCACCAGTGAGGGGTACGACCTCAAATTCAGGATGACAAAGCAACAATGCAAAAGGGACAGTAATGTTTAAAAGCTGGCAATTCACACCTAAGTATGCCCTCAGTAATCTGCATTTCTTTAGCACCACGCATACCCATTTACACAACATCTTCAGTATTCCCCTACCCGTAGGAATTGTCATGTGCTTGACAAAAGTTGTGGGTGTGGTAATGATGCACTGGTGTC
Organism: Neoceratodus forsteri; assembly: GCA_016271365.2. Classification (NCBI taxonomy): domain Eukaryota; kingdom Metazoa; phylum Chordata; order Ceratodontiformes; family Ceratodontidae; genus Neoceratodus; species Neoceratodus forsteri. The sequence goes on from JADMNL010000035.1 coordinate 29,759,821, forward strand.
TGTTACAGACACCTCAGATAACCTTATTACAGCACATTCAATATTGATTAAAATAGCAACATGTGTCAGTTCAGTTATTCTGACAAGACATGATGCCATCACAGGTGTGCACAGGCATCTTGTGACTGCCTGCTGTCCTAATCACTTTGCTTCACTTTGATGTGAAGTCCAATAATGTGCCCCTGGTTTCATTCCTTAGCTATTGTAACCATACAAACATATGAACATATGAACATATGAAGAAGCCAGCAGAAGAAGGCCATTTGATCTATCAGGTCTGCTTATATTGCAGGATCCACAGCTTGAGCTAATGTCCCTGCCCTCCCTCCCCACTCCTCCCATCCTCCCTACCCATGATCCTTACCTTCCCCCTATGTCTATCCCAGCCTTTCTTAAAGCTGCCCACTGTCTTCAAGAAGATGACCTCTTCGGCAGCGCATTCCAAGTATCCACCACCTTCTCTGTGAAGAAGTGCTTCCTGACCTCCCTCCTAAACCTCCCACCCCCCCAGCTTAAGATTGTGCCTCCTCATGATATGGTTGCCATTCAGCTTAAAGAGACTCTCCTTATCAACCTTATTTATCCCTTTCAAATACCTGAAGGTCCTAATCATGTTCCCCCCGTCTTCCAGGAGTACATGTCAGTGCCCTCAATCTGTCCTTGTATGCCTTGCCCTGCTGACTGGCTACCATCATTGTAGCCCTCCTCTGGACCATCTCCAGCAGGTTAATGTCCTTTTTGAGGTGTGGGCACCAGTACTGAATTCCATACTTTAGATGCGGCCTTACCAGTGATCTGTACAAGAGATGTATTACCTCCTCCCTCCTACTACTGATCCCCATAGATACGCATCCCAGCATCTTGTTTGCCTTTCCTGATGCTGCTTTCTTGCTTTCTTCTAGCTCAATCCTGCTCCTTGTCCTCCCCTGACCCCTAATAACCCAGGCTTGTTCTGGAACCTGGGACACCAGTGTGGTGCGAGGTGTGCTGCCCAGTGCCTCAACCCTCAGCACCACTGGGCTGGTCCCAACCTTATTTCTCGCATGTCACAGTGGTGGAAGATAGAAGTGGAATGACACATTTATCTCCAGCAGTGAGGGACACGACCTCAAACTCAGGATGACAAAGCAGCGAGTTGCTGTATAGAACATAGAAATGTAGAAATTGTCAGCAGATAAGGACTGCTAGGCCCATTCAATCTGCCCATAGGCCATAGACATGTATGCATCCTCTTGCCCTAAGTGGTCAATGGCTTTTCATTACTCCCTTCCTGCTCAAGGTTTCCCTGTGCTTGTCTCAGGCATGTTTAAATCCCTCCACTGTGCTTGCCCCTACCACCTCTTGTGGCAGACTATTCTAAGTGATCACCACCTTCTCTGTGTAGAAACACTTCCTCACATTACCTCTTAATCTCCCCCCCTCCAATTTCATATCTTGCCCCCTCATTCTGGTATCTTTTCTACACTGGAAAAACTCTCCCACCTGCACCTTGTTTATGCCCTTGAGGTACTTAAACATTTCCATCATGTCGCCCGTTTCTCACCTCTCCTCCAGTGAGTACATATTGAGGTCTCTTAGTCTCTCCTCATATGTTTTGTGGTGTAAACCATGCACCATCTTTGCCGCCCTTCTCTGGACAGCCTCTACCTTGTTTATGTCTTTACACATGTGTGGTCTCCAGTACTGCATGCAGTGCTCCAGGTGAGGCCCTACCAGTGTTCTATACAATGGCATCACCACTTCCCACCTCCTACTAGTAATTCCTCTGCCTATTCACTCCAGCATGCCACTGGCCCTCCCTGCAGCCTTTGCACACTGCTTTGATACCTGAAGGTCATTAGATATGATAACTCCTAAGTCGCTCTCCTCTTTGGTGATGGTCAGCACCTCCCCCCATCCTGTAGCTCTCCCCAGGGTTCCCCCTACCCCGGTGCATTATCTTGCACTTTTTCGCATTGAACCTCAGTTGCCACATGTCCAACCATCTTTCAAGCTTCTCCAGGACACTCTTCATTTTCTGCACCCCTTCTGGAGTATCCACCCTGTTGCAGATCTTGGTGTCATCTGCAAAGAGGCAGTCCTTTCCTTCCAGCCCCTTTGCAATGTCACTAATAAAGACATTGAACAGGACTGGTCCCAGTACTGATCCTTGTGGCACTCTGCTGGTCACCCCTCTCTCCCCAGATTGGATCCCATTTACCACCACCCTCTGCCTTCTGTCCATCAGCCAGTTTCTAACCCAATGTATCACCTTATGCCCCATGCCCATGTAACCCCCCCTACACATTGGGTTCCCAAAAAGTCTTCCTTGAGCTTGCCTAAAATGCTCACTGCCAGGCTGGTGGCCTATGTTTTAGCAGTTTAAATGTGATTGCCAGAGAGTGCCTATATAACCTCTGTGTACTGTCTCTTTAAGAGCTGCCTGGATTGCAGTCATAAGTAATCTGAGAGGGAGCTCCGCTGAAAGGTGTAATTATTTGCTGAAAATCATTTAGAGTGATAATGATAATGTAGTTTGTCTAACCTGCCTTCTTTGCAGCAAGGACTGTTTTGTTTATCTCCACTGTCTTGGTCCTGGACTGCTGAATTGGACCAGTCAGTACTGGCAGGACTTAAAATGGAGCCGGACTACAGGAGCTGTCTGGAGTCAAAATCTGTAGGAATAGTAGTTTTGGCCTTTTGGTGCCTTTTTGCAACTGAAGGGGAAGCTCTTGCTTTGACTGACAGCCGAATCAGCCAACCGAACCTTTGGATCTGAGGGAAATCCACAAGCTGCCTGCTGTTTAAAGCAGATCTAAGTTGGGAGCTGAAGAAACAACAGGTTTGAGACAGTCAAGCAGCCGTCTGAGTAGTTTCATGTGGGAGAACTGTGGAAAGGCCTGAGTTGTGGCCTGCATGTCTGCCTTCTGCCCCTGAGAGGGAGAGAAGAGAAATATTTTGGACTAAATCCAAGTTTGTGAGAACAAAGTAAGCCACTGATTTTTTTATTACACTCATACCTGAAGAAGACCAAAGATTTTGCTGAATGAGATTGGTCTGTCAGGATTTCCAGCTGCTTTTGAGTCCCCGGTTTGTGCAGAGATTTTACGATCATGACCAGAGAGCGGTTTGCCCAGTAGAATTTCCTTACATGTAAATGTGCTTTGTATTTAAAGTGGGTCGTGATTTGGTTCCCCACTGTGTGAACTGTGTTCTGTTTGCTGGAAGCCTTATCCAGCCCCAAACGGACTGTATCCAAATTTGTCTCCATTTGGCCGGGGTCTTGCCACACTGGCCCATCCAGACTACCCGCTGCACAGAGAAAGGCATCGACGAGAGACCTGCCTGGGGATCAGCCCCCTGCTCCATGCTTGAACAGAAACGATGCCTCAGCGATTCGTGTGGGCCCTGCTTCACCTGGTACTCCAGATTAACCACCTGCTGTCTCGATTTTCACCCAGCCTGTGTCCAGTCTTGGGCATCGTGAATAATCATCAGGGTAGCTCCCTGCAACAACAGCCTAATCTAAAAGTGTGTCATCTGATTGTCTTCTTGTTTTCTTTTCATGAACTGAGCACTCCGGCTCCGGATTACAAATAGTGTGTGTTGTGCATGTTGTTTTCTTCTATCATAGGGCCCCAACCAGCTGCAACGTTTCTGGTTAGCTCACCGTTCTACATCTGGGTACCCAGAGTGTGTGACTGTTTATGGACCCTGAAGTGCATGCATACCTGTTTGAATGATAAGAGTCTTTAAGCAAATTAACCTGATTACACCCCTCCCTTGTTCAAGTCCTTTAAATAAATCAGATCTAACTTTTTTTTTGGATTTACCCTGACTGTGGTTCCAGTTTGTGCAAGAGTACTCTACTGCTGTTATTTGCTGTGTATAACCTTGTTTTACAGGGGATCCCCAGGGCCAAGCTAGAGGAAAGCCCTGGCGGTAAGTGCAAACAGTGTGGGTACTTGTGTTGTGTATCAGGGGTACTGTGAAAGTGATGATTGTGTTTTGTTCCAGCCACTAGTAAGGCAAGAGGGGGGTTACAGTGTCCTGGAGGGCCTCACAATTCCCCCACCTTTGTTTTTCTTCTATCGCTGATGTACCTACAGAATGTCTTGACCCCTTTTATCACAGTCTGTGTAAAACCTCCTTTGTCTGTGTCTTGGCTTTCCTAACAGCCTTTCTGCCTCTCTTAGAGATTCAAGGTACACCTCCCTGTCCTCCTCCCTTTGGATCCCCTTATACTATCTGAAACTTGCTCTTTTTGTCCTGACTTTGTCTCCCACCTCTTTAGAGAACCATAATGGTTTCTTTCTTCTTTTCCCTTTGGCCACTATCCTAATGCATTGGTTAGTTACCTCCATAATGGCTCCTTTTAGTCTCCCCCTGTGTTCCTCCACCCTCTCCATTATCTCTACCTTCTCCAGGGCTGCTCTTAAACATCTATCCCTTTCATTAAAATCTGCCTTCCAGAAATCTAGTTCTTTTGCTTTTGTGTGGCTTAATTGAGTCCCTGTCTCCATGTCAAACCACACTATGTGGTGGTCACTGGATCTCAGCTGCCCTTCCACCTGGATTCTTTCAACTCTGTTCCCATTGCTCCATACCAGGTCTAGAATCAATTTGTCCCTGGTGGGCTCATGCACCAGGTGTCTGAGTCGAACCCTCTGCAGGGATTCCAGGATGGCCATGCTTCTGGCTGAAGCAGCTGCCTGGGTGGTCCAGTCCACATCTGGCTTTATCTGCCATGTCATGAATTTCCTCCACTAGTACCATGTTCACTTCCTCTCTCTGTGCTATATAATATGGACAAATGTCAGCGAGTGTGGGTGTGTGTCACAACAATTAGAAAGTGCAGTAAGGTGGCTCAGTGGTAGTGCAAAAATTGTTAGTTTACATATTTCTCACTCCACACAGTACCATTATTTTGCAGCACTTTTAGCTGTTGCTATAATTTGTTTAGTTAGGGCTGTCCTGCCCTTGCTCCACCTGGGATGCCTTAATTTAAATATAGCCTACCCCTGCTTATGCTCCCTTACTGGAACTTAATGTTAATAAATTAATAAATTTAACTGTGCCCAACCCGGGGCGGTCCTTCACTATGGGGTCTTGCCTGACCCACTCCCAGCTGCCCCTCTGTGTGCCCTCCAGCATGAAAGACAACATTTTTAATTTATTTATTTTCAGGTAGTCAGAGGCTGCCCACTGATGCTGCCACCAACTCACCAACCTGGTCCATGCAAGAAGAAGTGGAAGGAAGAGGTGGCACATGCTTGCTGCTGCTGGTGCTGGAGGTAGGCAGTAGAGGGGATGACTATGGGGCCTTGCCGAGGCCCGATGCTCCTCCCAGATGCTGACTGTTCAAGAATGCAGTCCCACTTGTGGGTGCAGCTGATGAGGAATGAAAATTTAATCTTTTTTTTTTTGAATAAAAAAGGAACTGTACAGAGCTCACACCTAGAGATGCTGTAAAATAAAATTTCACCAGCACAATTGCCACAAAATTGACAATTTCACCACACAAAATATTTTGCAAAATTCATGCATTATTTTGTGGGTCTGAAATGTACAATTTTGCCTGAAAACTGCAAAACATTGCCCCAAAAATTTTACATTTCACCCAAAAAGCGTGACATTTTGCCCACAAATTGCAAAATTTCACTTTTTGCAGTGAAAACTCACCACTTTCAGGTGAAATTTTGCAATTTATAGGTAACATTTTTAAACATTTTTGTGCAAAATTTCAAATTTCACATTTTGCACCTGCAAACTGCAAAATATTTTGAAAAATGCACAAATTTAGCAAAATATTTCACGTAATGAAATTTTTTTAGTTTTACACAGTACCCACACTGCGGATCCCAACACCCACTGACTGCTGCACTAATGGATCCACCGCAACACTTCTGTTTATTTATAGGAATGTAATCTTTTTTAAGCAGCTGACATTTTTTTTAAGATAAAACGCAATTTCTCACAGGGTTCTATGGCCCATACAAGTGTAACTGGACAAGAGCATAATAGAATCATACTCCATTATCAGAAAGGGGAGCTCAATTATTTAAATGTTATATTATAACATCTTAATCATCGTGTTTGTCTAGTTGAGTAAGAAGGGAGGTACCTAACTGAGAAAAACTGTAGCAGGCTCTAAGTATTACAGTATATAAAAAAATGGCAAATAGTGAATGGATCCTAGCACTGTATATAGTAGTGGCTAGTTATGATTCTTAGCAAAAATAGAAACGCTAATAACAGCGAACCCTACATACCCAAGAGATACTAGGATGGATTGCGGTACTCCTGTCTATACTGCTCTGATGTTTAAAAAATATTCTACAGGAATGTTATCCTAGTTAGGAGTGAGATGGGTTTGACCCAGAGGTGCTTTTACTTTAATGCCTAGATCACAATGTTTACCCACCTACAGACTTTGTGGTAATAGACACGGTGACATATAATGTAGGAGAAGTAAGAAATAATCTTATGGAAGCACAACTACAGATATTGTAATGGGCTATACCAGACTAGGCAATGTTTGGCATCAGTTTAAGAACCCAGTAAAACTTTTGTTGTTACACAGAACAACTTCTGTGCTATAAGAGATCAGATCTGGGAGATTCCCTAGCTTAGGTTGTCTCAGTGGTGGGAGAGGGAGGGAGGGAGGCATCTGCATTGCTAGTTTGATATCCAAGAATGCATTGGATGAGGGTTTTAGTGTACACTATTGCTGTTTTCCTTACAAGTTTAAAAAGAGAATTAGATTGAGTACAAACTGACATTTTTACTAATATTTATTTTTCGATTGTTGGAGAGTTTGAAAGCATCTGTGAGAACAGCTTTTTTAAGATGTACATTCTGGTAAATGTTATAGTCTTTCTTTACACCATTTTCTTTGTGCTTCCATCTTCTTTTCTCCTCCTTATCAAATGGGTAGGCCCTCATCTCATATGTTTACTGAGAACAACAGACAGTTTTTTAGCTTAAATACTTTTTTCAAATGGCTAATACGGACAATTTAAATTTAATTACTTGGAATGTTAGAGGTCTAAATCATAAGATCAAAAGACATTCTGTGTTGCAGCACCTTAAGAAACTGAACCCTTCAATAGTATTTCTCCAGGAAGCCCACCTTAATAAAGAACACTATTTATTTATGCACAGAAAATGGGTTGGGCAGGTATTTGGGGCTGGGAACAGCTCAAATAAAGCAGGTGTGCTTATACTTATTAAAAGAGGTGTTAGTTTCAGACCTTGTACAGTGCTAGGTGGACCCAGATGGCCACTATTTAATTGTTAACAGGAAATTAGATGCAGAATATCTTGCACTGATTAATCTATATGGCCCTACCAACCCTTCTCATGAGATGTTTCAACAGATCTTTACAAATATCGAGGGCTTCTTAGATAGTACCATCATATTAGCAGGAGATACAAACTGTATTCTGAACCTTACCTTAGATAGGTTTTCTTTTAGACCCTGAAGGAACAAAGCTGATAAAGAGCTAGCAGACCTTACAGACAACCTACAGTTGATTGACACCTGGTGTATGTTATACCCTGACACTAAAGACTATACATTTTGGTTTCAATGTCATCAATCAGGCTCTAGGATTGATCAGATATACTTCCCTAAGTAGTATGCAGACAGGATTATTAAAGTGGAGATAAAAACCCAGGTAATTTCCAATCATTGCACAGTCTCCCTGACTTTTTTTTTGTTGACTCTGTTTCCCTCCTTACACTGGCTCCGAGGCATCTCTCCAGTGGACCAACGGGGCCTCATGCCTCCACCACCCACCTGGACCCTTGTCTGACTAGGAAATTGGGTATGCTGGGTCCCCCCCAGGCCCATCGAGAGAGTCAGGGGACCATGGAGAGCCAAATCAAGTTCAAGCCGACATTGGGCATGCAGGCATGGCCACACAGCTCCACCTTCATCTTCCCATCACCAAGGATTTTCCTTTGTTCCTCCCCTTCCTGACACAGGACGTGCAGTGTCATCCAGTGCAAGATATGCGCGATCCCACCCATGCCACAGGACGGCCACCAGAAGTCGTCCCAGATATGTGGTCCCCAGCTGCTGTGCCCCCAGTCTCCACTGGGAGCTATTAGCACTGTGGGACAAACATCCCCCTCCCTCCCAGAAGAGATGAGCAGTCAGATGGATGCTCAATCCTTCTTCTCCCTGACCGACCCCTGGCTCCCAGGTTCACTCCCGAACACGGGTCACCAGTGTGGCATGAGGTGTGGCATCCAGCACCTCAACCCTCAGTGCCACTGGGCTGGTCATGTCAGTCTTCCTGATCTTAAGTAAGACAGTTAACCCACACAGGACACACAGATAGAAAATTAACGACTTCCTCCTTAAGAAGGATAATACTCTGATAAAATTAGGACTAGCATAAGTGACTTTCTGTCATTAAATGCCCCTGCAGACGCTTCCTGGAGTAACACTTAGGATCGCCTCAATTGCTACCTCAGAGGATTCATTATTAGTGAAGCTGCTGCCCTTAAAAAAAATTAAATGCCAAAAAACTAAAAGAAATAATGGCAAAAATTAAAGAACAGGAAAAGCTTCTACTCAGTTCAGGTTCATCTGCAACCTGGAATACATGGTCAAAACTTAAAATAGAATACAATGAGACACTTAAAAGTGAAGCAGTCTTCTCTATAAGGAAATGCAGACTTAATTATTTTGACTCAGGTTTGAGAGTGGCCATAATACTTTTTTTTTTTTAATTTGAAGTTTATTAAATTTTCAGTTTTACAATAGAAGGTATCCATATACATACACTGACAAAAGGACATGAAGAGGAAGGTAACCTTCCACTCCACCCCCCTCCACCCTCCCCTGTACCCTCCCAGCTATCCCACCCCCAGGTGCTTAGAGTTTTATAAACAAGTAAAACAGGTGGATGTAGATAACACATTTAGTACATACCTATGGTTCCCATTTAATCTATGGTATAAAGAACCTGAAGTTTCTCCCATCTTTTTTTAAAAACTCTCATACGATTGTAAATTGTAAATGCATGGTTTTCTCTACCCTTAGGTTATAAAGCAATTCATTCAACCATTCTGCATAGGTAGGCAACAGTGAGTCATTCCAATGCTTCAGTACAATTTTCTTCACAGATGCTGTAATCATCATAATATGGTATTGATGTTCTATTTTGGGGTAACCGGTAAAATCACCCAAAATACATACCTCAAGGGTGAAATAGTCTTGTAGTCCCAATAGTGGGTCAGCCCTTGTTCTTATCAGATCCCACAATGGTGCGAACTTGGAGCATTCCCAAAATAGGTGGTATGCACTACTCTCTTCCTGCATACACCTGTTACAAATAGGTGTTGCTGCTCTGCTCATTTTAAATAGTCTGTATGGTGTTAGATACATGTTATTTAAAATCTGTAGCTGCATTAGGTGCAGTCTGTCCTGAGTAATGTATTTATGGCAGTTCTCCCAGATTTGTGGCCATCTAGCTTCAGAGTTAGGAAATTTGTCAGTCCAATATCTGGATACTCCCGTAACTTTTGGGAAAACCAGAGGATAGAGCAGAGTATATATAGATGAGAGAGCATGTGGAGCCAAGACTAAGTTTCTGCATGTGCCCATCCAATCCCCCTGATTCATATTCATAGATTTAGGACTGAAGTAAGACACCAACATATGTCGAAGCTGATAGGTCTTAAAGGCCCATTTAGGGGATAAATCAAATTTAGCAAGAATTTCTTGTATTGTCAACCAGTCTAGATCCTGTGAAATCAATTGTCTAGCAAGAACTTCTTGCTGAAACAGGATCCAATTATAGGGAATCATACCTCCCCCATTAGAAAGTTCAGATTTTGAGAAATCGGCTGATTTAAGTCCTGTGTGTTGACATAATTCAAAGTGTTACACAGATATGACTGGATACGAAGACTGATCTAAGGGTGTGCAGCATAGGGAAGAAGGGAGTTTGCAGGGCTTAAGAAAGTACATGGAGAGGGGGTTCACACCCGTGGAAATTATCCTTTCTTGTTCAAATCTGACCCGTGTTGGTGTATAGTCTCCCCATTACGTTAAGCCGACCAGGAATTGCCATTTCAGAAATTTACTGAGGTGGCTAGCCAGTAATATAGGCCGAAATGTGGAAGACGCAATCCACCGAGTCTTTTCGGGGCAGATAATATGTGGAAAGCTCTCCTCGGCATTTTCCCCTTCCAAATGAAAATGGAAAGATGGGAGTGAATATTTTTGAACCAGCTCTTGGGTAACCACACGTCTAACAAATTGAGGGGTTAGAAGAGATATGGGAGGACATTCATCTTGATTATGTTCACTCTGCCCCACAAAGTTAAGGGAAGTTCACTCCATCTTTTTAAGTCCTGTTGAATGTGAGTGCTTAAGGCATCTAGATTCAATTTATGCATACGAGTAGTATTGGTGGAAAGGTGTAAACTTAAGTATTTGAGGGATTTGGGGGACCAAGTAAGGCCTAGGTCTATAATTTCCTGTCTCTTTACTTTATTGTTTAATGGGAAAGCAACTGTTTTGTCTGTGTTTAATTTATAGTTCAAGAGTACACTAAATTCTTGTACCAGTTTTATGAGGCCCATAATTGATACGGTTGTACTGGTGATATGAAATAATATGTCATCTGCATAAGCAGCAGTTTTTTCCTCTTTGGATCCCAGTTGGATAACTTTTATCTCCGGGGAAATTTGAATAGATCTTCTTAAGGGTTCAAGGTATATCTTGAATAGTATCGGTGACAGAGGGCATCCTTGCCTAGTGCCAACCTGTAGTGTAAAACTAGAGGATAAATTCCCATTGCAGAATATTCGGGCAGTAGGATTAAAATATAAGGTTTGTATCCATTAGATAAATTTAGAAGGGAAGCTGAATCTAACGAGTGTTCTAAACAAAAACTGCCAGTCAATGTGATCAAACCGTTTTTCTGCATTGAGGGAGACCACAGCAGCATCCTGTTGGGAGTCCCTCGACACAGAAAACACATGGGACAGTCTGCAGAGATGATCCAAAGATGACCTACCCTTCATGAAACCCACTTGATCGTTACTAATTGGGGGGGAGCACTTTGCTAAATTTACAAGCTAATATTTTGGCTAAAATCTTTATGTCACAGTTAAGAAGGGATATCGGGCGATAACTCGATACTTTAGTCGGATCTTTGTCCATTTTGGGAAGGACCACTACAGTCGCTTCCAATAATCTACAATCAAAGTGTTCACCATCTAGCATGGAGGCATATAATCTTGTCAGCAATGGACCAAGCTGCTTGCCAAAAACTTTGTAAAATTTGGCCGGGTAGCCATCTGGGCCAGGAGCTTTATCTAATGGGAGCTCATTGATACTCTTATTATCTCTTCTTCTGTAATTGGGGTAAGCATCTGTGTAACTTGCACTGCAGTTAGTGTGGGAAGGGGAATGTTGTTTAAGTATTGGTCTACCCCCTGCTGAGTTGACCTATGTGGCATTTGAGTGTATAGAGTTTTGTAATATTGCTCAAATTGTGCCATGATTTCTTTGGAGTGCATTATCATGGGACCATGAGAGTCAGGCTGTAGGGCTGCTATGCATTTTGATGCCTCTTCTTTTTTAAGTCTGAGGGATAGCAGCCTGCAAGCCTTCTCCCCCTGCTCCATATATTTAGCTTTGGTTTTTAAAATTGCCCATTCGGCTTTCTCCCGCAATAACTCCAAGTATTTATTCTTTAATTGGATTAATGTAATATTATCATTTTCTGACATTTGACTAGACCTATACCTCTCTTTTTCTCTAATCTGGTTCTGGAGCGTTTTTAGTTTCTTTTCTTCTTTCTGTTTTTTAAGTAATGCCAATTTAATAAATTCACCCCAGATAAAGCACTTGAGAGCACTCCATTCTATGGATGGAGACTGTGTGGATCCCCAGATTTCACTTTTAAACTGATCTATGGAGCTAGAAATGCTGTCTGTAATCTTTTTGTCTTTCAGTAATTGAGTATTCAATTTCCAAACTTTATCAGTACCCCAGTTAAGGGACAGGAAAATATGGCAGGATATTAAAGAGTGATCTGAGCCCACACTAGAATCTATTGAACTGTCTAATAGCCCATTGACCAATGATTTGCTGATCCAGAAATAGTCTATTCTATCCATGGACAGGGGGGAAAAAATTCTTATCTTGGGGGTGCAATAATCTCCAGGGGTCACATAAATTCAAATGGTCTACCAGATCCCTGATAGCTCTCTGGGCTGGAGAAAGGCCCTTGGGTCAAGCACTCCCAGATTTGTCCAAAAAAGAATCATAAGGCAAATTCCAATCCCCTCCCAAAATAATAGGGATGTTAAGATATGGGGTCAACAGGGAAAGGAGTTCAGCAAAAAAGGCAGGAGAGTCCACATTCAGTCCATATATAGAACCAAATAAAATTTCAAATGAGTACACCTTTCCCTCGGTAAAAACATATCTACCTCGCTTGTCTACAATGCTCTTCTCACATGTAAAAAGAAAGTTTCTGGAGAAGAGTACAGCTACCCCTGTCTTATTTCTACTGTCACCTCCAGAACATACTTGGCCCACATGTTGTCTCCTGAGCAAGTTCCCTTCCGCCTCTAACAGATGAGTCTTTTGTAACATTACAACGTCATAATGAAAAGAACCTAAAAGCTTTAAGGTCTTCATCTGTTTCAGGGGATGTCTTGCCTCTTTAACGTTCCATGAGCAAACTTTAAGCAATTGAGCAATTATTTACATGTATGCTTACTCCAGCGGGAGTCAAAACAGAATCAGAAACCAAGTCTTTATTCTTCCATCTTATTTCTGAGTGTAAAAGGAACCCCCAGTCATTCAACCCCCTTAATGAACTAACCCTTCTCACTCCTTTATCCCATTGTACTCCCCTAAGATTATGCCCTAGTCCTACCCTCCTCTGTTCCTCTTTATCCCTGTTAGCTAAACCTATCACTTAAACATATGTTTAAAATTGTAACCAAATGACCAGATACTACAAACGCTAAAACTACCCCCCCCCGATAACTGGCCCATGGCAATCAACTTCCCGATGAGCCTCCGTCCCCCCCTCACCCGACCACTATCTTTAACCTAATTAAAGTAATAATAAGGAACAAAAAACTGGGGTTACACAGCCAGTTAGCTATTCTATGTCTCCCAACTTAACATTCCAGTGACTACCCCTCGGCTGGATCTCTCCTTACATTAGTAACTGTGGCAATTCCTACAAGCTTAGAGAATCCCATCAATAACAAATATAATGAAATGGTTGAAAATGCCCTTGCATCATTTATATGTACATCACCAGTCTTGGAGAATTTGTAGTGTCTTTCTCTAACTCTGTAGTCGAGATGTAATGTTCGATGAATTCGGGCCTTCCACTGTGTGAGACCATGGTTCCAATCGGCTACAAAACATGCCAGAGTGCACCGGAGAGAGGTGCAGCTATTGTCCTGTTTAGACCTGGCAGGATGGACAATAAGACCTGTATAAACGTCCGATCTGGATATTAGTATTGTTTCATTTAAACTAGGGGCATTGATAAAGAATAAAATCAAATCAGCTGCATCATTTATATGTACATGCTCCGACTTATATCTGATGTCTGCTTGACAAGTAATCAGCGATCTGAAAACAAAGCTGGGCATTTTTGATTACAGAAATCTAAAGCCAGTTCCACTTCTTCAAAAGATGACCAAGTGTCTTCCAGTAGTATCTGGAATTTGACTGGGTAGGACATCCGAAATCTTATCCCAAAGGCAATATACTTTGTTACTATAGGGTGGAAGGTGGCCCAGCGAGTACACACCAAAGCTGGGAGGTCCTGTGTTATACGTATTTTCCGCCCTTCCCAGAGCACCTCTTGGATTTCTCTTAATTTAGTTAATACATGCTGCTTTTCCTGGAAATTCAGGAAACAGAATATGAGAGGCCTGGGCTGGGCGCCTGCAGGTGGGATGGGGCGAAGTGCCCGATGAGCCCTTTCAGTAGTGTAGGAAACACCATAAGGGCTAGGCCCAACTATTTTGCTTAAAAACCATTGGACAAATAATATAGTATTTGCCCTTCTTCCTTCTCAGGTAGACCAATTACTATCACATTGTTGCACCTACTTCTGCCTTCAAGATCTTCTGTCTTGGATTCTAGTCATTTTAAACTTTGCCTGTTGATCGTAATCAGGGAGTCTGTTTTGTCTAGGTGCTTCTCTGCCAAGATAACCCTGGCCTCAGTATCTGACGCCTTCCTTGCGACATTCTCCACTGTGTCTGATAATGCCTTCATGTCAGACATCAGGGAGCAAATTTCTTCCTTAAACGGCTAGAATTCCATCAAGAATCTTTCCAGAGTCAGACGCATTGGGTCAGGAGTGGTGGAAGAAGAGGCTGTAACAGGGGTAGAGCAGCCTGTTGCTGGAGGTTGCACTCGTGGCTTTTTTGGTGCTTTCTCGGGTGTCACCGGCGGGGTATGGCGCGGTCCGGCTAGCCACATCTCAGCTTCCATTTCACCTTTCAGAGCTAGATATATGTTGTAGGGAGATTCCCCTTGTGGAGATTACTTGTTTTTTTGTTAAACCTCCACCGATCAGTCAAATTTTATCGTTTCAGTGGTCAGGCGAGTGGAGCTCATGCAAAGTGCGTCTACTTGGTCTGCCGCATCACATGACTGTGAGAGCGGCCATAATACTAGCAATACGTCTGAGATAAAATAAAGGAGTAACTAACATTACAACAATTAGAGGTGGCAATCCATCTAATATTGGGCCATCAACAAATAAACAGTGAATTCAAGAAGTTTTACTAAGACAATTATAAAGAGGAAAGTCACAAGGGATCAAATACATTAGAGATGTTTTGTAATGATTTAAATATTCCAAAACTATCACCCCAATACCACAATATGTTGGGTACTAATATTCAGTTGGTAGACGTTCTTGGGGCAATAAAGCAAACTAAAAGAAATAAGGCCACAGAACCTGATGGCTGTTCCTCTAATATTTACAATAAATTTGATAAGGAACTTGCGCAGATACTCGTGGAGATTTTTACTGAGTCCAGGGAGAGGGGACATCTCTCAAGTGAGACGACCAGAGGCCTTATCACCTTAAATCATAAAAAGGGAAAAGATCCTCTCTCGTGTAGTAATTTCCGACCTATCTGTCTCATAAACTCAGATACCAAAAAACTAGTGAAAGTACTGTCAAATATATTACAGAAGGTTATCTAATCTCTCATTTCAAAACAACAAACTGGATTCATGAGGGGTAGGCTGTCCGCAGACAACACAAGAAAAATTATTACATGCCATACAGTCTGCTAATAAGGCCACAATACCCTGTGGACTCCTATCTCTTGGCACAAAGAAGGCATCTAGCTGATTTCCTTGTTCCACATCTTCTCAGCCTTAAGTCTTTTTGGCTTTCCTAACACCTTCCTTCAGTGGATAGATTTATTATACAAAAAATTCAAGTTCTGTGGTGGAAACAAATGCAGTCATCTGCCTATTCTTTACAATTAACAGAGGGACCAGACAGGGGTGCCTGCTTTCCTCCCTGTTATTTAATCTCACTATAGACCCACTTATAAGAAAACTGGACCATGATAAAGAAAATATGGGCATCAAAGTAGCACAAAGCAAACACATGGTTGCAGTTTATGCAGATGACATCATGTTAATGGTCTCTGATCTCTAGATCCCTGCCAACAATTTTGAAAGTTATCCAGGACTTCGGTTGTCTCTCAGGATATAAATTGAACAAGAATAAAACAAACTTTCTTCTGCTAAGTACGTTTTGTATTAAAGAAGAGATCATAATTCTGAGTCTCGCATGGGACAATGCACATACTGTATATACTGTACTTAGGAATTAAAATTTACAATACCCTGCACAAAATTAGACTTACAATTCCAGTGAAATCCGAAGTAGGGTGAGAGAAGATTTAAGCAAGTGGAATAAATTACCAATAGGACTATGGAAGAGATTAGAATCTGTCAAGATGACTCTGTTACCTAAGCTCCTTTACATGTTTATTATGATACCGTGTAGTTTTAACAAGAGATGGATACAAGGCATAACATCTCAGGTCACTAGCTACATATGAGAAGGAAAATGGAACAGACTGGCATATTCCAAGATGTGTAGAACAAAAAAATAAAGGAGGATTGAGAGCCCCAGATTTTTATTTATGCTATCTAGCTGCTAGGACTGCTCAAATTACCTGGTGGCTTTAGGGTGACACAGAAGGAGAATATACTCCAGACTGGGTGTGTATTGAAATGAAATTATTAGAAAGTCAGGACAGTGACTCCAAATCTCTGATATACTCTAAACCTCCCATATCACTTAATAATAAGATACAGTACTAACAGATTAAATTTGGAAACTAAAGTTAGTCGTATGCTGCAGTTAAACCAACATTAATCCCTGAATCAACCCCTATGGAAGAATCCTAATTTTACCTAAAATGGAAATGTCTTACATAAACCAGTGTGGCAGACTCATGGTGTTCATGTACTGTACTTGAAACTTTAATAAGAAACATAGAGTTTCTAACATTTATTGAGTTAATGCAGCACCTTGATATTCCCCATTCTGAACTGGAGTTTTATTTCATCCTACAGAATACTATCAGAAGTAAAATAGATCTATCCATTCCTCTTAATGACAACTCTAAATCATGGTTGGGATGTTTGCAAATGTATGGGTCCATATCCTCCATATACAGGCTGTATGCTGATTTGATCAGAGACTCTTCTGTAGAATCAGCACGCTGGTAGTCTCAGGCACTTCAAGTAGATACAGAGGGATGGGATTGGGAAAAAATCTGGTCAGCTCCCTTCAAATTCTTTAATACTGTTAATCTAAAGTTAATACATTTTTAAACACTTCATAATCTTTATTACACACCTTATCAGAGACATAAAACAGGTCTTGCTGTTACCCCAACTTGCCACATGTGCAAGTCTGCTATCGTAACACCATTACATATGTTTTGGGGATGTCCTCTTAGTCAAACCCTCTGGGATGAAATGAAAGACATATTCAATAATTATTCTATGATTTTTAATCATATAACAATAAACACATGCATTATGGGTCACTTTGAACCATCTTCCGCATGGTCATATGAATGAAAACATACACTCATGCTGGTAGGATTGGTAACTAGGCAGATTATTTTAAAATACTGGCTGGAGGATAAAATACTAGCGATACAAGAATGGAGAAATACTATTGTTGACATGCTCAAAACAGAGCATCTAGCTCTGACATCGAATGAA
The DNA here is from genome assembly GCA_016271365.2 of Neoceratodus forsteri. Lineage (NCBI taxonomy): Eukaryota > Metazoa > Chordata > Ceratodontiformes > Ceratodontidae > Neoceratodus > Neoceratodus forsteri. The sequence continues at coordinate 29,777,081 of JADMNL010000035.1, forward strand.
TCACCCAAGAAGTTTGACAAAAAGTGGGCTACCATCTATTAGATTTTGACCAGACCATAACAACTATTATAATTTAGGAAGGGTTTCTCACAACTATTGAACAGACCCTATTGACCCCTGACACTTTTGTTCCACACGACTGATGGTATTAATAATAATTTCATAATTTTATTTGGTTTACTAGAGAACTTGAGATGAGGCCTAACTTAACTACTCCTCCCCTCCACCTTTAATCTCCTATATAGTGATGGTATAAACAACTACAAGATTTACTGCCAGCACCCCTCTGTATGTTTTGCCTTTACATCTATACTGATGGTGGTTAAAACAAACAACTATAATAGATTCTAAAAGTTATTATTAATCAATTGTTAATTGAAATTTTTTTTTATTGTTTTTTTGTGCAATGCATTATATGACAAATGATTCATTGACTTCTGTATATATGTGTTCCACTTTTGTTTTTCTTTCTTTTTATTGTTGGTTTTTAAAACTCAATAAAAACCTTTTGACAAAAAAAAAACAGCTGAGATTCAAATGCCACTCCTTGGTCCATCAAATGTTTTGTAGGGTAACCATTTGGCTTGACAAAATATTTCCAGAATGTTTTAGCAGTGAATTTGCTGCTAGATCTTTCACAGGGACTGCCAGTACAGACTTAAAACAGTGACTGACCATTGTTAAAATCTGGTTAAGTCCACTGTGACTGCTCTCAAACTTTAAGTGATCCAGTGCCACAATTTCTACTGAAGACTTGGTGACAATGGGCTGTAGAGGTGCTCGCTGAACATTGCCATCACCTTTCTTTAAGCTACATGCTATACAGTCTGTGCACCAATGCTTGATGTCCTCTCTCATGCCCACCCAGTAGAACCGCTGACGAATAGTGCCCTCAGTCATTTTGGTTCCAAAATGTCCAGAGGCATTGTGATAGGCTTCTGGTACTGGATCAGCTTCTTGATGGGGGATTATGATTTGTTTATGTTCTTCGTAACTATTAGGATCTTGGGTCACTTGATTCAGATGATCATTCTCGATTCTAAAATATTCCCTCTACTGTAGCAACTTGATGAGTTTCAGGGGCATGTTCATTGTACTCTGCCTGTTTATCTTTCTTTCAGTCTGGAGAGTATCTTTAGTTCAGCCATTATTGGACTCTGGTTCTGGAGTTGTCTTCACAAGTCCTTCCACCCAACAGACATAGGGCACCCCGGGGGTCAGACTTTAGTTTAGGATTCACCTGGCACTGGCAGCAAACTCAGACTATCTCAGTGGGTACACGCACAAAAGGTGGCATCTCGAGGTCTTCCTGCTCTGTCTTGCTCCATTCCAGCTCATCTGTGATAGCCAGTCTAGACAGGGCATCAGCATTTTCATTAGACCGCTCCGATCTTTACTTGATTGAGAAGTTAAAAGTGGCAAGGTGAGAGGCCCATCATTGCTCTAATGCTGCTAGTTTGGCCGACCCAAGGTGAGTGAGGGGGTTATTGTCTGTATAGACCATGAACTGTGCAGCTGCCAGATAATGGCTGAACTTTTCTGTTACCACCCATACCAAGGCCAGGAACTCTAGCTTGAATTAGCTGTAGTTTTTGTCATTTCTCTCTGATCCCTTCAGGCCTCAACTGGCATAGGCAACCACCTTTTTGACTCCATTCTGTTCCTGAGCCAGGACTGCCCCATGACCATGATTGCTGGCATCAGTGTAAAGACGAAATGGGTGAGCATAGTCTGGATAGGCCAAGACAGGCACTGTCATCAGTACATGTTTCAGATGATCAAAAGCTTCTTGACGCTGAGGGGACCACCTCACAACACTGGTCTTTTGCAGTTTCTTTCCTTTTGGGTACTGCAGCAACTCATGCAGAGGCAAAGCAATTTTTGCAAAGTATTTTATAAATCTACAGTAATACCCCACAAATTGCAAGAAATGTCTCACATCTTGAATGGTTACGGGTCTGAACCAATCCCTTACTGCCTCCACCTTACTGGGGTATGGTGATATTCTTTCCACTGACACTACATGTGCCAGGTAGTTCACCTGTTCTTTTTGAAAGTGACACCTTGATGGCTTTATTTTTTATTTTTATTTTTATGCCTCCCATGCTCCCGACCAGTCACTCCTTCGGAGTGCCATAGCCAACCCACTACCTACTGACCTCCTGCTACCTCTACCAGCTCCCCATAGCAGCTACCTGGGTAGCCCGGCATATCCCTGTGCTGGTGGGGTCCCTCTCTTCTGGGAGGAATTAGCCTTATCGGCCCGACTATACATCTCAGGTGCCGCGGGGCTGGATCTGGGCTGGCACCGGGGCTTCAGGTGGCAGGGGCCAGGGTGCTCATCATCCAGTCAGTCGGGGCATTTTCCATTTTCTGTGCCCCACCCACTGCAGTTCTTGGCCTTGCATGAGTGCGGGGTTGTCTTAGGATGGGGGCATATGGGAGGGCATGTCAAGGCAGCAAGTCCCCCGGAACATGCCGTCAATCCACCCACAGGTCCCCAGGCAGAGCACACACCCCCAGGGAGGGAGGGAAGCATCCAGTGGATGCTTATGAAACCCCTCTCTGCCGGTCTCTGCTTCTGGCACCCAGGCTTGGGGCTCGAACCTGAGTCACCAGTGTGCTGAGTGAATCCCTTCACTCGGCACCATGGAGCTGGCAATGGCTTGATTTATAGTTCATACTGTTTCAAATGACTGAAGACCATATCTAGGTGCTTGAGGTATGCCTTGAATATCGCCCAGGTAGAGTAACACAGTATCAAAATTTTCACTGCCCAGACAGTACTCAGTCAGTCTCTGAAAGGTTCCATGTGCATTACAGAGGCCAAATAGCATTCTTGTGAATTCATACAGGTCCATTTGGGTAATAAAGGCAGTTTTCTGTTGATCTTCATGGGCCATAGGGATCTGCTACTAGCCACTTGCCAAGTCAATGGTGGAAAAGAAGGTGGAGGACTTCAGAGTGGTTAAGGTAACCTTGATTCTTGGTAGCAGATAAGTATCCTTGTGTGTAATCTGATTTAATTTGCGGTAGTCTGCACAAAACTTGATCTTGCCATCTTTTTTCTAACCAGCACAATCGGCGTGGCCCAGGGGCTATGACTTTCCTTTATGATGTAAGCATCCAGCATCTCATTGATCAGTTGCTTGATTGTTTGATTACAATGCTGGTGGAATGGGCCTGAATCTCTCTTATCGGAGGGTGGCTGTCTGTACTGATGTAGTGTTTGACATGAGTGGCACAACCGAAATCTAACGCATGATGCGAAAATGCTTGCTGATGGCATTGTATTAGCACTGAGAGTTGTACTCACTGTTCCTCAGTGGTGTTCTGCATTCCCATGTCTCTCACACCTGTACCCATGTTTCCTCTCGACTGTCCATATTACCTTCACTGACACGGGCCTGAAGATATTGGGGGGGGGTTGCCTTTGCCTCTTTAGAGGTTACAATCTCATCCCAGTCTATTCTGATAAGTCATCCCACTGTCTGTCATTTGAAAAGTTTTACAGGTTGGGATCCATAATTCAACAGGCAGACAGGAATTATTCCCTCTTTTATGGTCACTAGGCTCCTGGCTTTCTCCCTCTTGAGTCCAGAAGGGTTCCATCACAGCTACATAGTCTTTTCCTCTCAGACCCACTATAACTTTACACATCAAGAGTGTTTCAGTCCCCAGTTCCAGCTACATGGGGCATCGATCCATCACATGCACCTTCCCTATCTCCCCTTGTTCATTGGTGAACTTTTGGTACTTCAGGAGGTACTGGAGAGTATTCTGCCAGACTTTCCTTTCCTGTACATGCATTGATTGAGTATGATCCCTCATTACATTCATCAAAGCACTCTGGTAATGCTGCAGTATATACAAAATCACACATGCCCACACAATGCAAAGCATCATGGGCTGCATATGCAAATCACCACAGAATGTTTTGCTGGTCCAACTTTAAGCAGAATTGCATGGTGCCGAAAGGCCTCTCACACAGTTTGCAAAGGGTACTAACAGATGACATAGACACGTGTTTCGTCCTACCAGGACTCATCAGTATGCCTCATCTGTTTGACACCCCAGTGGAATGGACCAGCTACCCTAAGACAGTGTGTCTTGGATATGTTGTGGTGAACCCATTAAAATAAAAAAACATTTAAAAGACAAAGAACCTCTGTGCGCAAACACTGAGGCAAGGGTTATCCCAAAGGGCATTTGGCTGGGGAGCCAAGTTTCAAGAAAATACAAAATCACACATGCCCACACAATGTAAAGCATCATGGGCTGCATATGCAAATCACCACAGAATGTTATGCTGGTCCAACTTTAAGCAGAATTGCATGGTGCCGAAAGGCCTCTCACACAGTTTGCAAAGGGTACTAACAGATGACATAGACACATGTTTCGTCCTACCAGGACTCATCAGTATGCCTCGTCTGTTTGACACCCCAGTGGAATGGACCAGCTACCCTAAGACAGTGTGTCTTGGATATGTTGTGGTGAACCCATTAAAATAAAAAAACATTTAAAAGACAAAGAACCTCTGTGTGCTGCAGTATGTTCATCCCCACAATAACGTGTGGTACAGAAGGGTCATAGATGTTGCTTGCAAGTATTCCCTGCTGGCTATGTTCACTGTCACCAATCTTCATGGAAGCCTCCGCATATCCAGTTATTGGAATTCTGGTTCCATTGCTGGTGACCAAGCTGATCCAGCTTTTGAGTGGTTGCAGTAGGTGGTCCCTGGACCAGTAGTTAAAGAAGTAACCACTTTGGATGGAGGTCATCTGAGATCCAGTATCCAGCAGTGCAGGTAGGATACTCCATTTGGTAATTACCCATGAACCTTGACCATTCCGGGTGCTTCTGTGGACCTAGTGGCTGACATTCTGGGACTCAGTCCTCTATCCCAGGGACTTCCTGTTTAAAATCGTCTCCCTGGTGCTGGCTGGCTGTGAGCATCTCTGTTCTACGTGACCACTGATGCCACACCTTTGGCAGATCGGCCTTCCCTGCAAGTCAAACTGGTCGATAGGCCTCCACCCCACATTCGCTCACCGACCAGGTGCTCTTGGTTGACACTAATCCAGATGACCGAGGGCTTGTCCCTGAAATTCACAATGGAGATTGTCATTTAAATTCCGAATTTTCTGGCTAATCTTGCTCATGATATAGGCTGTCAAGTCTGATTCTGGATTCCTCTGGTTTCTTCTGGGTAATTCAGTATCAGTCATTCCTCTAGGTCGGCACCAGGGTTCCTTCTCATCTCTCTTAATGCAGTGTTGTGAATTTACCATGCCGTGATGGGTTCATTTAGGCAGCAGCTCAATCGCTTCCTCCTTAAAATTTAGAAAGGTTGCATCTGGGTCTTGCCTGGATAAGAGTTATAACTCCCTGTGGTGCACATCACTCCTGACGCCATCAACGAAGTGATCTTTCAGGGTCTGGTCTGAGTTCTGTACTTCACCAGAGTCCACCTGCTGGATAGCCTTCAGTGCTTCCTGCAGATTGAGAGCATACTTCCAGAGGGTTTCTGTAGGCCCTTGGACTCGAGAAAAAAATTTAATCTTTGGGTCAGACATGGTGTGTGTGTTGAACATCCATCTCAGTTGAGTAAAGATATGGTCCATGGTGGTCTTCTCTCCCTCTGGCCAGGCACTGACTTCCCTGTGTGCAGCTCCTCCTAACTGCCCAATCAGGATTTCCACCTTTTGTTGCTCATGGACATCATAAAGTCACAGCATAGCCCGGATCTTATTTTGGAACTCTCAAAGGTTGGTGGATGTAGGGTCTACTGTATCGCCTGTAAAGCGTGATAGTCAAGGTGCACTGAAGTAGTAGGGAATGGCGCGTGACATGCCCAAGGTTGCTCGAGGGCCTTCTCCAGTTCCTCCACTGGTTGTAAAACAGCTGTGTGATCCTCTGGCCTCCATTCTGAATGAGCTGCTTCCTGCTTTGGACTCCTTTTAATCCTGTCTATGACACCAAAAATGTTGTAAAGCAATGGTTTTATTTTGCTGATGGTATAGTGGTGCTTGGATAAGGAGATGCAGGAGACAAACTCGGAGAATGGAAACAGTTTACTGGGTGCAAAACACCAAAGAGGATAGGCAGTTACACAGCTATACACTCTAAAACTCTGTTCGCCACACTCTATGATAACCTTATACTCTACAACTCTATTATCACTCTATGACAGCATGACTAACAGGGACCAAAGGTCAGAGTGTACTGTTCACCAAAGATTGGGAGCAGTGGTTAACAGTGCACTTCATTGGCCAGCTTAACTGAGCTGGGTGAAACAAAGAGGAAAGAACTGAAATGTGCAAGAGCCCCAAACAATGGTAAAGCCTCCTGGCAGAAGTGGCACTCCAGGGAAAATGAGATGCAGAAAGCTGAAGAACAAGAGCCCAAGCAACTGTAGAGCCTCCTGGCCGATGAAGGACCCCAGGGAAAATGAGATGCAGATGAAGTTGGATGAAGACCTCTGGGTTGAAACAGGATTCTAAGGAAAATTAGATGCATATGAAACTGACTGAAGATCTTTGGGATGAAGTTGGATCCCATGGAGATCAAGATGAAGAACAAATTGGCCGAAGACCTCTGAGATGAAGCAGGATTCCAGGGAAAATGAGATGCAGACAAAACTGACAGCAGATCTCTGGGCTAATGCAGGATCTCAGGGAACACAAGATACAGATGAAACTGATTGTATGCCTCTGGGCTGAAGCAGGATCCCAGGGAACACAAGATACCTATGAAACTGATTGTAGACCTCGGGGCTGAAGCAGGATCCCAGTATACTGGAATGTTTAAAGAGCTGAGACAGCTTTACAGGAGAACCTATGCAAAGGCTGGATACTTTAAACAAAAAAAAACCCATCCCATTAGGCAATGGATCCCTATCCGAGAAGTGGGGCAGTTCCCCGGAAGTGGCACGTTCACTAATGAGTGGTACTCCTCCTCATCTGTCAAATCAAGGAAAAGGGTATGTTTAAAATTAGCAACAATATGGGATAAATAGGGGAAAAACAAGGAATAGGGGTACTTATTTTCAAAAATGCAGATGAGCATGGGTACTACTTTATATTTAGTGTTCCCTGCACTACCTCATACTGTTAGGGAGTGAATGGCCTGTATTGCTGGAAAAGAAGCCCCAACTTGTCTAAAGCAATGGCAGTCATAGTCTCTGGGTGGTCACTGCTAGTGACAGTCTGAAGTTGAGCAACAGGCAGGTGAAAAGACTAGCATTAGGCAAAGAGATTCTTGCATGATCACACAGGAGTGTGGTGTGCATATCTTATGGAACACATACAGTACAAACAGAGGTGAGAAAGAATCAGTGCCCCAGCTGAGGCACGTATTCTTTCTCACCTCAGATTCTTGAATGAGTAGGTAGTTCAGTGGCATGCAGGGCAGTTCTTGACAAGAAAAGCAAGTTCAAGGTTAATCCAACAGTCTTTGGAGAAAATAAGACAAATTTGAACTGAAACAGCACTTTAGTACATGCAAGAGAAATTCAGGGCTAGTCCAACAGTCTCTTCAAATAACCAAGGCAAACTTGAGCAGAAAAGCAGCTACACTGTTACGTTCAGGAGCTGTCCCTTTAGATACAGTCTGATTGTCAATAAAAGGTTTAGCCTTTTTCAAAATTCATTATGTTCCACAAAAACAATTTCTATAACAGGAAATCTAAGAAGGTTAGATAACTAGCTACACAGGGACCCTGGGATACGATCCCTCCCACAGGCATTGGGGTTCAAAGGAGCCTAACGGGAAGATTACCATATAGGCGGAGGGTAATCTTGCTAGCTGGAACACTATAGGTCCCTCGCTAACTGTCCTTCCCTGCCCTAGGGGCTACAGGCCAGTTACACAGGTTACTAGCCCTTGACTCGGGCTGAGGCTACTATGCTGCTGGGGTGGCTAACCATGTACCCACCCCCTTCCCTTGCTGCTGGTTGAGGTTAACAACTGAGTGCACTTTCAAATAAAAAGAATTTTGCACTCTCTATATACTAGCCATGGTTGGGCTGCTGGTGGCTACTTGGATACTGGCCACCTTCCTCCACTCTGGGGCACTCTCTCTTTAATCTGTGGCTGGCTTCCCCTAGATGACCTACCTGGAGCTGGATTAATGGAACAAAATGATAAAACCACTTTTTGGGCTTATTGGCCTGTGACTCATTAGCACATCTGGCTAGCTGGGCTACCACTTTAGCCCTGATTCAACCTTTGAATTTATCATTTTAAATAAATAAAGCTCTTGGGTTAACTAGCCCTCACCATTAGCCTACTTTGCTAAATTTACTTGGAAACTGGGATATTGCCCTGCTCCTGGCTGCAGTCTTCCTTATGTTAGATTAATTTATTTTATTTATTATGGGCTGTCCTGCCCTTGCTCCGCCTCCAGGGAGCCTTCATTTAAATATAGCCAGCCCCTGCTTCTGCTCCCTTACTGGAGCTTAATTTTAATAAATTAATAAATTTAACTACGCCCACCCCTGGGTTGTCCTTCACTATGGGGCCTTGCCTGACCCATTCTGGACTGCACCTCTGTACACCCTTCAGCATGAAAAACAAACTTATTTCTTTATTTACGTTCAGGTGGTCAGCACCTACCCACTGGAGCTGCTGCCAACTCACCGCCCTGGTCCATGGAAGAAGAAGAAGTGGAGGGAAGAGGAGGGACGTACTTGCTGCTGCTGGCGCTGGAGGCAGGCAGTGGAGGGGAGGACTTTAGGGCCTTGCTGAGGCCCAGTGCTCCTCCTGGACACTGGCTGCTCGAGAATGCGACCCCTCTTGTGGGTGCCACCAATGAAGGATGAAAACTTTACTTTTTTTTAAATAAAATAAAAAAAAAATAAACAAGGCTGTACAGAGCCCACACCATGGATCCTGACGCCCGCTGACTGCTGCATTCAGGGACCTGCTGCAACACCTCTGGGAGCCACCGCAACACTACTGGAGCTGCTGACACCACAGAGGGACAAGAGGAGGACTGCAGGTACACTTTTACCCTTACTTTTACCTTCCTGCATCCCCTCTCTCCCTTCTGGTCACAAAAACATGACTTTTCTTTTCATCGGGGTGCTGAGAGCGCTTTCCCAACCACCCTGCCTGCTAGCCACAATTTAATTAATAATGCCCATTACTGGCCACACAGAGAACTCTCCCTGGCTTTCAGGATGCCGAGTCCCTAGCGACCAGGGAGGTAAGCAGCTACCCAGCGCAAGCAGGGCTTGAGATGTCACAGACTCATGCCATAGTTGGGCAGGCTGCAGCAAAACAGGAGAAAAAAAAATTAAAACTGCAGGCTGCAGTTTACTTTTTAGGGACTCCTGCTGAGTTTAGCCCCCCCCCACTCTGTCACCTAAAGTCTGGGGCACCTGGGTACTTGTGTTGGGGAACACTGGGGAACTACTACTGGGGAACACTGAGGAACTGGTGGGGAACCCCTATATTTTGTGGTATTCCACAAGGAGATGGGACAGACACAGCATCAGCAGCAGCAGTATCACATCAGCTATCAGGTCACTCTGCTTTGTTTCAGTGTCACAGCAGCACCCCATGGAGGAGTTGGAGAAGAAGGCACAGGGCAAGGGATGGGACAGACACAGTATCAGCAGCAGTCACAGCAACTATCAGGTCACTCAGCTTTGTTTCTTTGTCACAGCAGTACCCCATGCTGTAGGTGGAGGAGGAAGCACTGGAGGTAAGATTGCAGCCCATCCTGGTTTTGCTGGGACTGTCCCATTTTTTATTGCCCTGTCCCTGGAAATGAGAAAACCAGACTGGGATATTCAAAGTCCCAGTTCTAGACCATTCAATATGTTTTCAATATAAATGTCCCAGTTTCTCAGTAGAAAAGTCAAAATGTACTGTAATTCAGAGTAAACAATGACTTTTCTACATAATTTACCCTTTTTTATGTGTATTTTTTGCCCAAAAACATACTTGTGGACCAGCGGGCACCTGGCAGCCAGTCACTGACTCATTATTGGTAGCTAGAGAAAGTGCGGGGGGGTCTGCATCACGCTGCACTCCCTACTAGATTGTTTCACTGACTGACAGTGACATGACCTCCAGGCTCCTCCAAGTACAACATCTAGAGGCTCCACCTCCTTGTTCTTAGCTGAGTGACTCACTTGAGTCAATGTGTGCCTGACCAGTGTGTGTGACAATTGAGGCATCCAGACGGATAAGACAGCAGATGTTTGGACAGACTTGGAGGTTGGTGTTCGGCATCTGGAAGGGGAAGGGGGGTCTTAGATTGGGGGAGGGGGATTGGCAGCTGGTAGGGACCTGGGATCTTGTGTACGTGTGTGGAGGAGGAGGGTATGGTAGTCAAGGTGTATTTTGCTGCAGGAAGGAAGGTAGTATATATGGTATGGTTCTAACGTGTATACGGCGACTAAAGAATAGCAAATGCAAGAACTACGATGACCTCCCAAATCTTTTCTACAATTGGAAGATTCTGATGGAGGCCAAGAAAATAGAGAAACCCTAGAAGCAAAATGACCGCTTCAGAGTATCTCTCCTCCTACACCAACACCAGACCCCAACCATACAGTCCCTGTAGATCAGGTCTTTGTTAAACTTCAAACAATTGAATTGTCTATGCGGTCCCTTAGAGATGATTTTAAAGAATTAAAACCAGTGGTCATGGAGCTGACTTGGCGTGTCTCAGCTGTGGAAGCCCAGATATCATCAATTGATAGGCTGTCTAAATTGGAGCCAGAATGGGTCACTGTATGTCAAACTGTGACTAAACTCGAGGATAGGATAGATGATCTTGAAGGGAGATATCGGCGCAACAGTCTGGTTCACCTTGGGCTGCCAGAGGGGGAAGAGGGGGCCAAATACTGTAGAATTTATTCAAAAGCTTTGGTGCAATATTGCCAGCCCCTCTCCCAATGGACCTAAATACATAAGTGAGCGAGCTCATAGATCACTAAACTCCAAACCAGCAGCTGGATAGCCGCTACATCCCATAATTTTTAAAGTGTTAAACTATTTGGATCGCAATCATATACTTAGATCTGTTAAAATAGTTAAACAGTTGTTACATGAGGGGAAGAAAAGTAAATTGGTACATGATTTAAAATTTAAGGTACACCAGGAGAGAGCAGCATACAGAAGCATCCAGTTGAAATTATGGGCTACAAAAATTAAGCATAAATGTTATATCCAGCTTGACTGGACGTCACCTTGGCTTTCCGGTTTCAGGTTCAAATCCCCCTCTCAAGCTCTTAGTGAACTGATTTGGCTTCTACCTGATCTGTTCGGCAAGGCAGGCTGAAATTTCTTATTTTGAAAGACCTGTATTTCTCAGCTGCTTTTCATTGTTTCCCTTAGTGGAAGATTGTACGGACAGAGCATAATGACTTAAGTTATTTTGAGGAATCATCTGTTAATTCAGCATTCTTGTTTTACACCTTTGATTGGTTTATAAACTATGCAAATGATGACCAGCTTGAATTAATGGACCATTGCATAAGCTGGAATTTTAGAAAGCAGACTATCATACTTCTCATTTATTTTCTGCTCAACAATACAGAGATAAATATATATATTTTTTGCTGATGGTTGAGCTTACTTAAAGGTGGACTATGCAGAAATTTACTGTATTAAGATCTTATTTGAACATGTTCAGACCTTGTAATATTGAGTTTAAATATATATTTGTTCCCCTGTTACAATATGCTAGTTTTGTCTGTAACTCTCCTGCGTCATGCCTGAAAATATACAATGTTGTTGTTGTTTAGTGCACTTACCCAGTCAACAAAAACTAAATAAATAAAATAGGACAACTGGTTACAGAGGACAAGCTGTGTTGCACAAAATATTTTCTTTCACTGTTCCAGATGTTTCTAGGAAGTTGACCTGCACATTAAGTGTGAGAGCCCCCACTGGTGACATTTGTTGAAGTTAATTGTACTCTGTCACCCATATCTTTGCTATCAAGGGCTAATGGAGTGCATAGTCGGGAAGGGGGGAGGGGTGGCAGTTTATATCAGGGAAGGAATGACTTGCATGAGGAAGGAGTCTGATGAAGGGGAGGTGGAAGCATTATGGATTCAGTTAAGGTCCAATAGAGGAAGAAAGGTGAGGTTGAGGGTGGTTTACAGACCACCCGGTCAAGATGAGGATTGAGACATGGAACTGATCTCACAAATATTGGAAGCTGCAGGGAAAGGAGAGGTGGTAATTGTGGGGGACTTCAACTTGCCCAAGGTGGACTGGAGGATACCATCCACAACATGTGGTAAGAGTCAGGTGATCCTGGAAGGACTGCAGAGTGGGTTCCTGACTCAGGGCATCACTGAACCAACAAGAGCTGAGGCAATTCTTGATCTGGTGCTCACAAATGGGGAGCATGTGCAGGAGATAATGGTCAGGGAGCCACTGGGCAGAAGTGACCATTGCACAGTGTGGTTCCATTTGGATATGGGCAGGGAAAGCATCCTGACTAAGACCAAAATCTTGGATTTCAGGAGGGTGGACATCAGGAAAATGGGTGAGGTTCTAAGGAGCCATCTAGTGGGCATCAGAGCAGATATGGGAGTGGACCAAAAGTGGTCCATCATTAATGAAGGAATACTGGTTGCCACAGATGAGTGCGTTAGGCTCGGGGGGAAGAACACAAGGGCCAAAGCGCCCAGCTGGTTCAGTTCTGGGGTTGTCAAGGCAGTAAGGGAAAAGAGATTGGCCTATAGAAAATTCAGGAGGACCAAGAGAGAGGTGGATAGGGAAAATTACCTAAGGTTGGCTAGTGAGGCAAGTAAGGAAGTCCGGCGAGCAAAGGCACAGAAGGAGCTGCAAATTGCTGAAGGAATTAAGAAGGGGGAGAAGGCTTTCTTTCCCTATATAAGTGAGAAAAGGGACAAGAAGGAAGGAATTGTTAGGCTTAAGAAAGGGGTGGAGTGGGTGGGGGATAATGGAGGAAAAGCAGAGATACTAAATGAATACTTCTGTCTTCACCATGGAGAAGGATGGACTAGTGCCTTCAGGAGGGAAAAGAGGAGCGGGGGGTAGGAAAACACAGACATTATGATAAAGGAGGATAGAGTGAGGGAGGGTCTGCTGGCATTGAAAGTGGAGAAATCACCAGGCCCGGACAGAGTAATCCAAGGGTACTAAAGCAACTTTCTGAGGAGCTAGCAGGGCCACTAGCAGACCTATTTAATAGTTCACTAGAGTCAGGCATGGTACCACATTACTGGAGAACAGCATATGTAGTGCCCCTTCACAGAAGTGGTCCCAAGGATGATCCAGGGAATTACAGACCAGTCAGTCTGCCCTCCATTGTGGGCAAGCTAATGGAGACCATACTAAAGGAAAGGTTGGTGGCATATCTAGAGGAGCATGGTCTCCAGGATGAGAGAAAGCATGGTTTCATGGAGGGTAGATCATGTCAAACAAATCTGATTGACTTCTTTGACTGTGTCACTAAGACAGTAGACAGGGGCCAAGCAGTAGACATCCTCTATCTTGATTTCAGTAAGGCTTTGCCAGTAGCAGAGCCAGATTTGGAATCATTTGGGAGCCAGGCAGGGCCATTCAGTCAATGACAGGCTCCACAATGGGCACTAAACAGTGAATAAAGATGGTGGCAGGGTGCCACTACTCACACTGGGGCAGCCAGGAGGGGTGACTGCCCCCCCAGCCCCTCTCTGGCTCCGCCACTGGCCTTTGCACGCTGTGCCCCACAAAAGGTTGACCAGGAAGTTGGTGGATCTTGGAGTTGGGGAGAAGATGGCCAGATGAGTGGAAAACTGGCTGAGGGACAGAACCTAGAGGGTGGTGGTGGAGGGAGAGTTATCTGGCACCAGAGATGTAACCAGTGGGGTCCAACAGGGCTCCATGCTGGGGCTGGTGTTGTTCAATGTCTTCATCAATGACATTGGGGTTGGCATTAAAGGCAAAATGTGCCTATTCACAGATAACACCAAGCTCTGTGGGAGAGTGGACACAGCTGAAGGGATAAGGGACCTACAGGAAGATCTGGAAAAGCTGGGGAGCTGGTCCAGGATCGGGCAGCTTGGCTTTAATGCCAAGAAATGCAAAGTTATGCATATTGAAGCCAAGACTCCCAGGACAGAGTATTACCTGGGTGGAGTCCGAGTAGCTGCAACAGAGGAGGAGAAGGACCTGGGAGTGATGATCACTAGTGACCTGAAGCACACCACACAGTGTAAGAAAGCAGAAGCAAAGGCAAACAAGATGCTGGGATGCATAGCTAGGGGGATCAGTAGTAGGAGAGAGGAGGTTATACTGCCCTTGTACAGGTCACTGGTAAGGCTGCATCTAGAGTATGGAGTTCAGTACTGGTGCCCACACCTCAGAAAGGACATTAACCTGCTGGAGAAGGTACAGAAGAGGGCTACAAAAATGATAGCCAGTCAGCAGGGCAAGGCATAAGAGGAGAGGTTGAGGGCACTGAACATGTACTCCCTGGATGACAGGAGAGAGAGAGAGAGGGAGAGAGAGGACATGATTGGGACATTCAAGTACTTGAAAGGGATAAGTAATGTTGATAAGGAAAGTCTCTTTAAGCTGAGTGGCAACCATATCACGAGGGGGCACAGTCTTAAGCTGGAGGGTGGGAGGTTTAGAAAGGAGGTCAAGGAGCACTTCTTCACAGAAAGGGTGGTGGACACTTGGAATGTGCTGCTGGAAGAGGTCATCTCGTTAAAGACAGTGAGCAGCTTTAAGAGAGGCTGGGATAGGCATAGGGGGAAGATAAGAATCATGGGTAGGGAGGATGGGAGGAGTGGGGAGGGCAGGGACATTAGCTCAAGCTGTGGACCCTGCAATACGACCAGACTTGATAGACCAAATGATCTTCTTCTGCTGGCTTCTTCGTATGTTTGTATATTTCTGAGACTAGTTAGTTGTGGTTAATTTTGGTCATTTCCTTTATGCTGAACCTCTGATTATTTTAAGGTAATGAGACAAAACCCGCTCCCAGTTACCAGAGCTATTTTTAGACTCTTGGGCTGGTCTGTTGGTTGGAGAATATGGAGAGATGTGAGTATCAATCAACTTCCATTTTAAAATAGGCTCCAGTGCTCCTTATATTTTTTGTCACTGGAACTTTATTTTAAACTAACTGGAATAATGTTGCTAATGTATTTAACATTGAACTGCTCCAGTTTTATTTACACTATATTCAGGGGAGCACATTTTATTTGAAGCCTAAGTATGCACTTAGTTCTTTTTGGGCAGCAGATATATCTAGAGAGTAGGGCTCTGTTTTTTTACTATTTCTTATGTACGAACAAGATCTCTCATTGGTAGTCTGCAGACTAGAAATGACCTTTTCCCCTTTATTTGTAGGCATGATTTTACTGATTACAATGTTAAACTACAAAGCTTGTTTCTGCTTTTTAATTTCTTTTTGCAGAATGGTGGTGGTGGGGGCCTTCGGTCTATGTGCTGGATGTGTCCAAGGGGGCTGACTCTAAGCCAGCAATTACGAAACACATAATTAGGAGGGAGGTTGTGGCCCATGTGGTAAGTTGTTTCTTTTGGGGGTTGTTTATCATCTGGATTTGGAGATGGGGGGGTTGAGGACTGGGCACCTCTTCAACATTATTATTAATATGGAAGAGGGCTTTGGGGAAGGATCCATGCAGGCACTTAAGTTTCAGGGCAAGCAGTTGGGCAGGCATTTGACTTTATTGTTAACTTTATGTCATAGTCATGGAAAATATTATCGTGGAACATAAAAGGGGGAAGACAATGCTAAAAAATATAGTTTCTTACAACATATGAAGTGCTTTCAGCCTCATTTAGTCTTCTTTAAGGAGACCCACATTCCATCTAACCAAATTAATAATAGGAATAAATTGTGGGTTTGGCAGGCATATGGAGCAGGACCCAGTGCCAGACAAAGGTGAGGGGGAACATTTTAATTAGAAGGCTGGGCCTGTAGTTCGGTGGACAAACAGCCAGCCACTCCCACTTCCTGACCTATATAAGGAGTTCCTGTCGGCCTCCTTCTGAAGCATTTTCTTCTTTGTCGGCCGGAGGCTCTGTCGGTCTGTCCTCAGCAGCTGACTGGGGCCTATCCCCCCACCTTGCTGCTTTGACTTCTCCTTTTCTGTGCTGGTCTTCTGTGTTTGTTCTGCTGTATCTGGTTTGTATTTTGCCTCTGGCTGTGTGCTTCTTTCTGCTGTTTGTTCCCTGTTTCTCTGTGTTTCTGTGTCTTTGGTTTTGCCTTTTGTGGGCTTTGTTTCTATGCTCCTAGGCCTGGGTATTCAAAAGTGTGCCAAGAATGTGCACAATGGAATGTGCAGCGCAATGCTGTTGCACCATAGGAAACTGATGCCATATTCAAAAGATGCACCATAGACATGCGCAGGTGCAAACCACACTGAATATAGCAAAGATGTGCCACTGTGCAACCAGACATGTGCTGGAGCAACCATGATTGTGTAGGAGCATGACAGTATACAGCAACCAGTAGGCTGAGCAAGCACAACAGACAAAGGGGAACACAGGCAGGAGAGCACAAGAGCAGAGTGCCAAGCCAGCCATGGCAGACCAAACAACAAGGGGACAGTGCCCAGGAGGCACAGCAGAGCCACATGGCCATGGGGCAACAGAGAATGCCAGTCGCACAACACAAACACAGGTCACCAAACACACCGAGCCACCCACCCAGATGAAGCAGATGCCGGCAGGCCCATGGTACTGCACCAACACAACCCTGACAGGCAACACTGTATGGGACAAAGCCACAGCCATGGTAGGAGGGCACCAGGCATGTACAGTGATCTGATGTAAGAGACACACATGCACCGGGGAACAATGGGTACAAGCTACACTGACATGCAGGGACACACTGCCCAGCACCACACAGCAAACCAGCACTGGCAAGGGCAACATGGCAGGTGGAGGGCAGGCCAGCACAGGCAAACAGGGACACAAGGCAGTGGACCGCACACAGGACAGGTGTACAGCCAAAGCCCAAGGGCCCGTGAGACAGAGGGACATGGCACACAGGATCCTGTGCAAACAGCAACACAAAACAAAGGGCACAGCACTGGGACTGTAGGGGACATGCACAAGAGCACCACAGAACAATGTTAGCAAAGTGCAGCAGCCTGCATGCAAAGGAGACACAGACACAGATGTGCAAAAATAGAACTCTTTTACTGAATAACATGTTAACATGAACAAAGGGGTGCCAACAGGGCACACAACAAGCAACTGTGAAGGGGAAATGCAGGGGAGGGCAATGTGGGCAACAAGGGGAATGGGTCTCGGAGCAAACAGGTGAGAAAAGGGTAATCAAACTAAGCTGAGGTGGGTAGGGGAAGTCCAAGACACAGTATGGAGGGGGGACAGGGCTAGTGTCGCTGATGCCACAGCAACACCTGCAGTCAGCGAACCTCCTACACAAGATCCCGGGTGGCCTCCAGATGACACCGGACAATCCTTATATGCACATTTGTCCATGCAATGTGCCACTGTATAAGCCAGTGCAGGTGCAGCATTCCCCCTCCGATCAACCCTGGCCATTTTCTTCAGGCTCTTGGCCCAGCCTGACCTAAGAGAAGGGACACAGAACAGGCAATAAGTGAAGGTCCACAAGGAATCTAAGCCCCCCCATGTGTGCGCACAAGACAGCTGACATGCCCACTAGTGGATGTAACCAGCAATGCCATGTGCACAGTGGACAGCAACAGCTGACCCAACAATGCCCCACAGCCAGACTGCATGGCTGCCCAGGAGCGATATGCACCCACACCTATGCAGTGTACCCCACAGTACCAGTACAGGGGCTCCTTGGGCAGGACAGTAGTCTCCCAGCAGCAGTCAGACACCATGGGACAGTCACACACCCCCACCCTACCAGGAACAGCGATGGAATGCCACCACACACAGGCCATGTGCACAGACCTGCCACACACAGTGCAACATGGCACAGGCAGTGGAGCCAGGAACCTCCCCAAGCAGTGGCCATGCACCGCAGCAGTGCCCTTAACTGTACCACACCACCCATGCCAGTCCCAGCCATGCCCCATAAACCATGCCACACACACTCACCTGCCTGTCCAGGCACCAGTGCAGCAGCAGCACCCCATCACTCCTCTGCCTGGCCTGTCTGGTGGCCTCCCTGGCCCTCCTGCAGTCCTCTGGTCCTGTGGATGGAACAGAGAGGGAAAAACAGATATGAGTTGCATGTCATGCACAGACCACCCCAGCACTGACACAGTGCACATCACTGACACAGCACAGGTGGGGACACTGGCTCATGCATGGGGTATGGTGCCTGGGCCAATGTCACCATGCACTGCACAGGTGCATGGTGCATCAACGCAGGACATGCACCACTCACCAGTGCTGCCCCCCATGCAGCCACACAGGCAGTGCACATCACAGCACAGGAATTGGACAATGGGAGCCTGCACAGCACAAGGGGACACCTACCTGACTGCGGCACTGACCCCCGATGTGCTCTGTCCTGCAGCCTGTGGAGCCACACTAGATCCTGCCTCTGGAGGTCCCCATACCAGTGGCAACACTGCTCCCCACTCCATGGCACCCCATTCTCCACTCCAGGCCCACTGCCACCCTGTCCCAGACCTGGGACCCTGGCCCCTGGAGATCAGCCACTCCAAATAGCTAGTTGACCACAGGCTCCACCAGGGCCACCAGGTTGGCCATCTCAACATTGCTCTAGTTCAGAGCCCAGCGCATACATTACCCAGATCATGCCAAAACTGCTGTCTGCTGCACTGTGCCCGACCGCATGTACTGTGGCCTGCAAAGCGTACACGTGGAACTGCACAGCGCATGATACACAACAGGGAACTATGGACTATGGCTGTGCAGCATGGAGATGCGTGACAGACATGCGCAACAGAGGCCTATCACACAGTACTGCACATGTGCAACTCATCACGTTAAGGCAGGAGTACATGGTCATGGCTGTGACCCAGATATGAGCACTGCATGACCCTGCACCACACTGTGCACATGCCAGTTGCACATAGTCTGGCAATATTCAGTCAGTGGCATGGTGCATCTGGCATGGTTGTGCAATAGGGACAGGCAGTGCATCAGAGCCACATGCACAGCATGTGCACATGTCCGCATGTGCAATAGAGGAACATTGCGCAGTGCACACAGGTGTGCGATAGGCCACATATGACGTTGTGCTGCCTATAGCGCGCATGGCAGGTGTGTAGCCGGGCACCATGCATGTGCAGGGAATGTGCCAGCGAAGCGCTCTAGTGTATTTGTATTGCACAAAGTGCAAATCCGCAGTATTCAGCCAGCATATGCAAATAGCCTCATCAGCCAATGCCAGGCGCAATCACGCACATTAGCATATCATTACAATTGCACTGTTCCTCATTTGCATGAATTGAACCATAATAGTGCCATAACACAGCACAGGTCACTGACAGATATTGCAGCCATTGAGGTATGGACCATCACACTGTGTTGTGTAATGATATTGCTGTGCATGTTGTCAGTGCTGCACTGTTCCAGTTTGGGCTTCCAGGCAGCTTAGGGGCCACTGTCTGACTGTGAACAGGTAGTAGTAACATGTCTGAGATGGAGGGAGCTGAGGAGCAGGAGTCTGCACAGAAGCGCAGGCCCAGCTTCATGAAAGATGAACAGCAGGCCCTGTTCTAGGCCTAATTCAACAGGGAGACACTGCTGAGTGGGGTCACTGGCACCCTGCAGGACCATGCCGTCAGGTGGGAGGAGGTGGCAACATACATGTGTCAGCGTGGCTCAGTTGGTAGCATATCTGCCTCTGGACCAGAAGGTTGTGGATTCTCGCCCCACACCAGGATAGACTTGCACCTAAAAATCGCCGGCATCTGAGTGGAGTATTGGGGGGTGCTGTACTGCTGGGGTGTGCCATTCTTCGGATGAGACATTAAACCGAGGTCCCTTCTGCCCATCCTGGCATTGTCCTGGTGGGTGTCCAGGTGAAAGTAAAAGAACCCGGGGTACTCTTCGTAAAGAGCAGGGAACATTCCCGGTGTCCTGGCCAACATTCCCCTTCCCATAAACCGGTTCATGCAATTATCCAGGCTGTGTGTGGGTGATGATTTGTGATACGGCTGCTACCACCACACATTCAGTCATTCACTACCAGTCTAGCATTGCTTGTAAAGTGCTTTGGATACTGTGTATGAAAAGTGCTATATAAATGCTGATTCTTCTTCTACATGAACGCTGCGGAAGACATAACAGGAGTGCACAGGAGTGCAAGAAGAAGATGGGGACAGACTGCAAGTACATTGAGGAGAAGGTGGCCTCCATCAGGGCATCATGCAGCAGGAAGGGTGGACGACTGGCCACCTCATCTGTACTGATAGCAGGTGAGGAGATGTTGGCAGCAGTCATCAGTTGTGTTGTCATTGAGGGTGTCCCAGGATGTGGATTCCAGATGGGTGGCAGTCCATCACAGCACTGAGAGTCTGTTGTTGATGGACGTGGATGTGTGTGCATGTGCAGGCCAGCAGCATGCCAGTGTGAATGCAGCAGTGATGCATGCCCCTGGCTGGTGTGGCATGCAGTGGAGCATGCCATGCATGGGACCACTGAGCATAGCATTGGCCACCTGTGTGCAGTGGGACTACAGCATGGGCACTGTACTGTGGCCATGGGTCATGGTCCAGGGTGCACAGTGCTGCATGGTTGCCCCACAGTGCTGCCTGTGTAGTGCATGCCGGTGCCACTGCATGGTCCACAGAGACACAGGCAGCTGCGCATCACACCACTGGTGCTGTGCCATGTGGGGTGTGGGTGGGGGGGCATGCATGTCAGCCTTGTGGTGGTGCAACTCCATGTGCTGCATCACATCATCATGGCTGGCCTGCCTTGTGCACCGCCTGTGGCTTGACTGTCCTGCCATATGGTGCTGTGCAGGCATCCCCTGTTTTGGGCAGGCATGATGTTGGTGCACATACCCTGTTCACACTGGCCACAGTATTGCATGCAGAGTGCCACTGTCACTACTGATATTGCCTTTCTGTCCTCAAGCATCATCACACCTCAGGGGTGCATTGCAGGATGCCAGTGACGATGTTGGACCTGATGAAGCAGTGCCACTAACATCCACAGGCATCTATGACACTGACCTTGGTGACGGGGCAGTGTGGGACTGCTGGAATTCCCAGGTCTGGGTGACGATGCCCTTCCGGTGGACCTCTTGCTAACAGACACCCTACTGATACTTGTACCAGGGACACAACAAGATACATCATCAGACACTGATGATGACATTACACTGAGCCTGGGTGGCACAGGCCTGGACTCGCCACCTGGGGGACAGTGGTGTACACAGGCAGCGGTTGCCAGCATAGGCAGTGCGGCACCCGCAAAGGAACCACCTGACCATGACTGCACAGTGGCGTATGGCACCGCCACTGTTGCCGGCTGTAGAGGAGGTGCTGGTGTTACATGAAGTCCCTGCACCCTAATTGGTACCCCCAGAGGTACACCGCAGACAGCTAGCATTTAGGTATATGTTATACTAACATATAGGGCTAAGGGCATCTACTGTATAAGAGTAGATGTCAGGATATGTATGCATATAATTGCTATACACTTTACTTTCCAATATACAGATGTATTTCTTGCTTACAAGATGTTAGGACACCTATGTCCTTGTAATGGTTATGATATATAAGTCGGCATTGCCATCTTCTGATGATTTGTATTACTACACGGCTATGTACAAACTGTACCTTTTTGTTTCTACAAAGTGATGACTATAACAAAATTGTATAATGTTATGTTGGACTGAGGAGCCACTTCTAATTTAGCCAATTGGGCTCATCTCTGTAACTAGAAATGTTTCTATCTTACAGTAACCATTGTAATTATCTTAGGTATATAATGTAAGACATTACATCTTCTACCTCGGAGACCCCAGGAGACACGAAGATTCCTCGAGGTATAGGGAACGCTTAGCATTGGCTCCCAGTTCCTATGGTAAGAACTGCTTAGGGCAACTGTGATTTTTCTTTTGATAGTAATAAACAAGCTTTATTACTCTTATGCAATGTGTCTGTGATTCCTTGCATGCCCATTATTACCAAGAACCTAAGGGTGAGGTTTAGACCTCCTGACAATTGGCGACTGTGTGCAGGCAATATTTGGTGTTTGCAAAGTTTTCACTTGTTGCTACAATTTTCCCTTCCCAACGGGGACAGTAAGTGTGCATTTCCGCACCACCTCTCCCATTTTTCACCTACTTTGTAATCACTTGCAAAGTCTGGCTGCTTACTGGGTGTGGTTGATGCTGACTCACCTCACCCCATGGCAGTTTTGAATTGCAAGCTTGCAAGTGCACAGTAGCCTGCCTGTGAACTAGTGCGCCTGTTGTGGATCGATACACAGCACGGCGCCTTTTCACAGTTTGATTTTTCATTCCCTCCCACACAATGGACACCATATCAAATATCTACGCAGACCTGAGACTCGATGTCTCAAACTTCCTTACCTCCCACAGAGGATGGGCTGACTTCACGTGGGACGTAAGTCAATCCGAAAACCCCATACTGGGGATTTCAATCCAGTACTCAGGGACAAGACAAATAGGCAGAAAGTGAGAAGCTAAAGGGCTGTTGGTCACAGCTCTCTATTCTTCATACCGTATCACTATATACCTTTTTATATTAGGTTTTATTTATGCTCAGTGTATCTTCTGATATGTACTGTATATTTCTCTACTTACATGGAAAATTGCGTCCTATCCAAAACTTGCTGTACCTTCTGTTCCTAACATATACTACTGTCAATGCTTCTTGCTGATACTTTGTATATACTGTATTATTGTATCTTACTTTATTTTTATTATTATTATTTTCTTTTGTGCATTGCATCCCATGTATATTGCTCCCTGCTGACAAACCCAGGTCCACCTCGAAAATGGCCTTGCTCAACGGTGATCGCCTGGTTAAATAAAGACTTTGACTGATTGATTGATTGATGCTGCTTTGGAATCCTCCGAAGCAAGGTTTCAAACCCTTAAACTGCAAATCTCATTTCTTAAGCTGGAGATGGGATTGCAGGAAACTGAATGTGTAAGAAGAGAGCAGGATTTGGAGTCTGAGCTCCAAACTCTGTGAAATGAAAAGGATTCCATTTTGCATCATTTCACGCAGGCAAATGAGCAGGAACTTTGTATGTTGAAGCAGGAGTGTGAAAGTTTGAGACAGGATAAGGGACAGGCTTTGCAAATTAAAGACTTGTTAAGTAGAATGAATGATCAGATGCGTGAGGAGTTGGGAGAGTTACAGGATGAGATAAGCCAGGTATGTAATGATTTAGGAGTAGCCACTAGGGACAATCGTGAATTGAGCACCATGTATAGTGTTACAGAAGCAGATGCAGGATGATGTGGATTAGAATGTTGCAGAAGTGAGTCATAGGGATTGTGAATATAAAATGGTGAAACTGCGGCATCAGTGAGAGTTTCTGGCTGGTTACGTCAAGGCGATGGGAGGCGTAGCCCCGCCTTGTCCACGTCATCTGAGGAGGAAGAGTCAGATGACGACATCTCCCAGTACAATGCCCAGTCACACCCCTACTATGGCCCAGCAACTCCACACCGCCATCCACAACACGGCAGACCTCCGTCACATGACACCACATCCCTATGTCATCTACGGCATGATGATCATCATGGGTGACACCAACATGGTGACCCCCATGATGGGGGTGAGCAGGCCCAGGCCTAGTCCCAATGGCACCACCGATCACAGTTATTAATGTGGGTGATAAGCAGGAGACAGAGAAAATGACTGAGACTGCCTTAGGCAATGTGATCATCCCAGAGAGAAACAAACGGGTTCTCCGGACCCAGATTAAGCAGCTCCTAAAAGAGGCTGGCACCAAGGAGTGAATGGTCCACACTGTGACTGAAGCTGCAGCTCGGACAGCCCTGCAGGGCACCTGAGGTAATCTACCTCTGCTTGATTGTCCCAATAATCCCCTACAAATGGCCCACTCTGTTCAGCAAATAGCTGACAGTATTGGTCAGATGAGCCTGTCCAACAACCTCAGTTGCCACTTGGAGAAGGTGCATGCTAAATGTGAAATGCTTAGTCTCACTGCAGACTACCAGATCCTATGCCAGACCATCGATCCTGGCCTGTGGGCGAAACTCCCCAATGCTGTCCACTAGGACTGCCACGCCACCTTTGATGAAGTAGCATCTGAATTCATCACTGCACACAACTCAGGTGTGGTAGGAGTGATGCTGGCATACCCTGTGAAACAAAATGCGAAGGACAATCCAGCGACCTTCCACCAGAGGCTTTGGATGGCCTACCGAGCAGGGAAGCACCTCTCAGGAGAAGCCACAGATGCAGACTTCATTGAGTACAAAACCATGTTCCTTTGGAACATGATCCCTGCAGTGCAAGAGAAGGTAGAGCCAACCACCTATCCCAACACGGAAAGGTTTGCCAAGATTCTTTGGAAAATAGAGAGAGTTTATCAACTCTATATCTGTGATTCAGGCTTCAGTTCCAAGAAGGTAGCTGCTGTGGAAGCCATTCCGGAGGCCACAACACACTACACGGTGGAGGGGCAGGCACAAGAGAAACAGCCCCTCCCTACAGATAACCAACACCCCCAGCAGGCCCAACAACAACAGCGATCCTGGGGCGGGAACTGGAGCTACCACAAAAACAAGAAGCACCACAAAAACAATAAGGGTAAACAACAGAGACCAGGCCCTTCCTATAAGAGAAATAGCCAATGAAAACCAGAGTCTCCGAGACCTCCTGGGGAAAGTGTGCTCCATAGTGGACGCTGTTCCAGTAAGGGCCCTTGCTGCAATACAACCGGGAGAGCAGGCCTTCACAGGCCATGGGGATATGGGAAGTCCAGGCTCTCAGGCCCTCACAGGCCAGAACCCGGAAGCGGCTTCCTATGTAGCATCAGCACAGCATGGTGAGATGGTTCACAGGAACCAGGCCCAGACTTTCTTTCAAGAGCTTCCCCATGCTTCCACTGGTACAGATTGACAATTACAGGCCCCAGTCTGTATTGTAAACAAGCTGGTCTTGGATACAAATGGAAGGCACTGTACAGAGGCTGAGGTGGCGGGCCGCCTACTGACAGTACTGCTGGATACAGGTGCGGCTGTGTTTGTATTACAGGATGACAGCCCAGACACATCACCTTGGTCTACTGGATGGAGGACCAACATGTCTGGTGTAGCTGGAACTAGGCTACCTGCGTACCACTCCCTACCACCACCTGTGACATTGGGACACTTGAAGGCATATCATACCCTTCAGCTGATGGTACTGCATGATCACCCTAGTATAATCAGAATTGACTTCTTGGCCCCACACGGCTGTGTGGTAGACCTAGCCAACATGTTACTGATACAAATTCAAGGACAATATCGCACCATCATGCTCCCTGACTCACATGTGGTTGCAACAATATCCACAAACAACAAAGAGTATGACGTTATAGATTTGTTTAAGAACCATGAGCTTTTCCCAAAGCTCCTTCCCATTCTACAAAGACATCTGGAGGCATTTTCCACCAACAAGCATGACCGTGGCAGAATGCACACTGTCATTGAAGTGACAGGCCGAGCAAATGAGAAGCAATGGCAATAGCCTTTTACACCTGAGGCCTTGCCTTCTCTTAGGGAAACAACTAAATCACTCCTCAAGCAAGGTGTAATCAGGACATGTGTTTCCACTACAAATTCCCCAGTGTGGCCTGTGAAGAAACCCATGGGTGCCTGGAGACTTACTATTGACTACAGGAGACTAAACCAGGTCACCCCCAGTTGTGCCCCAACTGTGGCATCAGCACCAGACATGCTATGACTATTAACCCCTGACCAACAATGATTTAGTGCCCTGGACATCTCCAATGGTTTCTGGTCATTGCCATTGGCCCTCAAGAGTCAATATGTTTGCCTTCACCTTTGAGGGCAGACAGTCCATGTGGACCTGCCTACCACAGGGGGTTCCATAACAGCCCCTTCCTGTTCTATCAGCACATAATGGATGCCCTTGAGGGTTTCTTTACACCCCAGTGTCTCTTGCAGTTTGTGGATGACATGTTGTTGGCCACTGCCACACAGGAACAACATCTGGATCTCTTAGACAAACTACTGACCCTCATCCAGAGGGCAGGCCTCAAATGTAACCCAGCAAAAGCACAACTACAGGTATGTCAGAAAGAGGTACTCTTTCTGGGCCTGAGGATAACAGATCAAGGCCAAAGCCCTATCTGGAAGAAGATACAGGGATTGCAAGATCTGCCACTGCCCACCAGCATGGCCACCCTTAGAAGGTTTCTAGGTATGGTAAATTATTCCAGGGATTTTATTTGTGATTTTGCACAGAAGTCTGCCCCTCTGTGTGAACTATTGAAAAAGGATGTCCCTTGGACTTGGGGCCCCATTCACACCCAAGCTGTGACATCACTGAAACAGGCTTTGGCCTCAACTCCAGCTTTGGTTAACCCCAATCCAGCCTTGCCATTCCATATGGAATGTGCCACCTCTGACATTGCTATGTCTGCAGTGCTGGCCCAGAAGGTCCATGGCACCCTGAGACCCACTGCATATGCATCGCAGCTCTTGACCCCAGTGGAACAGAAGTACAGCCTTTGTGAAAGGAACCTTCTGGCCACCTACTGGGCTGTCAAGCACTTTCTTTATATCATTGGGTACTCCCCCCTGATCATCAATACAAACCATACCCCAACAACCTTTTTGCTATCAGATAGAGTAAAGGATGGGTCAGTTTCTAACACCAGACTGACACACTGGTCCCTCCATCTCCAGGACAGAGACATCAAGGTCCACCCAACCAAAATGCCATCCATGCTGGTGCATGGTCTTCTTTTTTTAGGGAGAATCCCATGACTGTACACTGCAGCCACCTGATCTGCCAGATCCAGCTCCTTTCCTTCCTGCTACAGCACAACTACTTAAGAACACCTCACTGTGTCATGTCTTTGCAGATGGATCAGCTTCCTATTATCAGGGAGAACAGATAGCAGGAATGGGCATATTGATCATTTACCCTTTTGGTAACACTGTTAAGATATCTAAACGTTGCAGTGTGGCATCATCACAGTATGTGGAGATGGCAGCGGTGGCCTGTACCCTCGAGTTCATCCAGCATGGAACCGAGGATACCATCATTTTCACAGACTCTAACTGGGTTTGTTGTTCTCTTACAGAATTCCTTCCTTTCTGGTAGAATAACTCCTTTATCTCTTCTGATGGCACCCTGCTAAAACACAAGGAACTGGTAATATACATTCATTCACTGGCACAGAAATTTGCACACAAACTCTATGTACACAAGGTTAAGACCCACTCTATACACGGTCCCTATCATGCCTTCAATGACACTGCTGACACCCTTGCTATGGAAGGGGCCGGGGGGCACCTGGATAATGGACCATCCAGAGGCCAGAGCGGCTGTGCACATCGCAGCAGTCAGGAAGAAACCTGAACCCTTCTCCCCCTTGGATTCGTCAGAGGCCCAACATGCTGACTCTGAACTCAAAGATGTGTTCAGATTCTGGGACAAAGGTACTGAGAAGAACTTACCTATCCATAACCCCTACCGAAGGCATGAAGGTAAGGTACACCAATCCCCAGATTACAAGCTCATTTGGTACCAACCAGATGACACCCCCACCAAATTGTAGGTGGTCCCTTGTCATCTCAGATCCAAATTTCTGCACCAAGTGCATGATACCCCCATGGGTGAGGATCAGGAAGTGGGAAATACACTACAAAGGCTTAAGACCACCGCCTGGTGGCCTGGTGTCACCAAAGATGTTAAACGGTACATACACAACTTCCTTGTCTGTGCACAAAACAACCCCATCCCTACCAAACGAAATACCAAACTACTACCACAACAGCATTCTGGCCCTTGGCGTGCCCTACAGATTGATTTTATTGGTCTCCTAACCAATACCAGCAGAAAAAACAAATACGCCCTTGTGGTGACTGATCTCTTCTCTAAGTGGGTTGAAGCTTTCCCTACTAAGACATGCACTGTGAAAACCATTGCCAAAATCCTAGTGGAACAGATTTTCTCCAGGTGGGGCCTACCTCTCAAGGTTGACTCTGACAAAGGAACCAGTTTTACAGGCGAGTTGATGAAAGAAGCCCTTGAACTCCTTGCAGTCCATCAAAAGTTCCACATACCATACAACCCACAATCATCAGGTCAAGTGGAAAGGGCAAACAGACAGTTAGGCAAATGCTTTCCAAATTCATTGAAGGCAATCCCAAGGATTGGGATTCCTTACTGCCGTTACTCCTAATGGCAATTAGGGGCACACCCTTAACCACCACCCAGTTGACACCCTTTGAGGTGATGTCTGGTAGAAATATGAGATTACCTGAACACCTGTTCTTTGACCTGCACACCCCCACTGCAGACCGTGTGTCTGTGGACAATATGTGGAAAACTCATAAAAGACCTCATATACACTCATTTGTATGCTGCCAACTGCATAGGCAAGGCCCAGCAACAGTCTAAAATTCATTTTGATAAACATGCACAAGAAGTGGATTGGCAAGTTGGAGATCAGGTAATGGTTCTCAGATTTGCGCATCCAAAACATTCTTTCTCCAATAAGTGGGAAGGACCCTACCCAATTGTCAACAAGCTCAGTCCAACAGTCTATCAGGTTAGGCTCATGCAAAACAACAAACTGACTGACAAATGGTTGCATGCAAACCAGTTGAAACTGTATAAAGGAGTATAATTGCTTTTCCTTACCCCACTGGGCGGAATAGTACAAACGTGCCTATGTTTGATTTTCCTTTTCAGATGCACTGATAAGATAGCTATCTTGTTTCATTTTCTCCTCATCTCAGGAGTTATCCCCTGCATCCAAGGCACAGTAAAGCACCTCCTTCCTCACCTTGATCCACCTGCAACTACCCCAGAAGGAGTCTCCATCAATATCCCTGACAATTTGATTACTGTTCAGGAAGGTTCAGATGCCTACCTCACCGCCTCAGTTGTTGCTCCTGATAAATCTACCCTGCAAATTGAGTGGCAAACTAAAATTTCAAGGGCAAAAACTCCCCGTGGCCAAACTCTCCAATGGAACTTTCCATGGATGGCCCAACACAAAATTATCCCCAATGGTATTTTGTCCTTGCACCAGATCTCTTTTAGACATTCTGGTTTATACAATAGGTTGCTTAAAATATCATATATGACAAGTAAGGTGTCGATGGTCCTTACAGCAAACCTTTATTACTCCTGAACAATTATTCTGGAGGGTTTAGGATTCTATATTACTCATTCGACAAATAGAAAAGTCTCGTTTGTCTACTGATTGCTATGATAAATGATGAAACTTCTACATTGGTTGGATACTGGATGAATTTATAAATATTGAGGTTTTTTTGGCTTTCATCTCTACTTACTATAATGAGGTAATATCTCTTTTAACGATTTTATTTTCCAAATTTTCTGTGCCTTTATTTTTTATATTATTTTTTGTTTCAATATTTTATTTTTCTTTTGATGGTGTGAGGATCTGTACCAGTCTGTATTGTTTATCTATCTATATATCTATCTATCTATATATATATATATATATATATATATATATATGATATCTATATATATATATATATATATATCTATTGTACACAGGATATCTTGTTACTGATTTAAGAAAATTTCTTGTTATTGTATTACAGTAGGATGTCCTAAATTTTTTAGGTCTTAAATTTTATGATTCTGTATGCAATAATATAGTTCCTGTATATTTGTGGTTTAAGTTTAGAACACCTTTTTCCTAAATTCTTTTCATAGAAAGGAGACAGAGATTTTTGTATTGCTCTGATTTAATTTTGGAATTTTACTTAAGCTATATTATTTCTTTGTGATTTGGATTGTTTATTAATACTATTTTGCATACTGTACTACCTTTATGTGTATATTTTTGTTCTATATTCTTCAAATTAGATTTTTCTCTAATTTTCCTGAGAATTTTTTTCTAATATTTTTGACCAATAATAAGTATTATGTATGATGTAATAATTATGTATTTACTTTTTTCTTTCGTTATGATTTTGTATGTAGTAATACAATTTTTACATTTTGCCTTGAGTTTTGAAAAAAAAATTCCCATATTTTTTTTGAGAAGTGCCATGGGATCTTTAACATCCACCTGAACAACCACCAGAACAGGCAGACGGGACCTCGGTTTAACGTCTCATCCAAAATACGGCACCTCAGGAGTGTAGCATCCCCCTCATGCTGCACTACAGTGTCAGTACTGGGATATTAATCCAAGTGCCTGGTGTGGGGATAGAATACACAGCCATCTGATCTCCCAGCCTCAGAGGTGAGTGTGCGGCCTGCTAAGCCACTGACACTCACAATTTGTTATTTCATATAGTCCCCCATTATGCCTTATGCATAGCATGTAAATCCAAATCATTCCAAGGCCTTCTTGACATATAATATTAATACTGAGCAGCAAATCAGAGCTACTTTCCTAATAAAAGGCTGCTGATATAATAAATAAAGAACAAAGTCATAAATACGGAACCAGTGGCTTATGGAAAAATATACAGGGATTTATACAGGGACTTGATTCTGCCACTGTGGGAAGAACACAGGGAAAATGAAGGCTTCTTACAGGGCAATTGTTATTTGGATCTGGGAGCACTGACTATTTCTTATCCTAAATTTTGTATCCTGGATAGGGCAGGGGGGATGCTACATCTCATTCTCACAGGGATGTTCATTTACACATTTGTGCACTGCATTTATTCAGGCTGTCTCAGATTAGATGCAATATCTTATTTTCGGTGAAGACACTATTTGACCATTTTATTTATTTATTTAAATCTTGGATTACAAATATCTTTGAGCTTGAAGCTGCTCATTTACAAAGGTTCCACATCAAAGGAAAGAGTTACAATAGGGTAGGGAGGTATAGACAACATTCATGGTATCAACGGAGGTACAGACAACATTCTTGGTATCATCAGAGCACAGCAAGTCAACTGGTAAATACGTGGGAACAGTGCTACACACTCAAGATTACAAGCAAGCATAGAAACCATAAGGTACAGTTGAAGCAACATTGCTAATCAGAAGTGGGTGGAAGGGGAAGAGAAAGGAAGGGGTAGGGGAGATGCGAGGGCAGAGTCCAGATAGAGAAGAAGAAAATATGGCAGCCAGAGGCCTTGTTGTAGAGTGAGAGGAAGGGGAGGCTAAGATGGGAGAAGGGGTAAAAGAGGGGAAAGGGAGGGTGGATGAAGGGAAAGAAGATAAGGGAGAGTGGGGACCAGAGGGCCTGGACAGGTCTAGGAAGGGGGGGCAGAGGGATAAGAGCAAGGAGGGGATGAGGTAAGGGAGGAGGTGGCAGGGGGAAAGGGGAAACTGTTCTGTCAGGAGAGGTGAAATGATTTTTATAATGTATTTATTCAAGGTACCTAGTCCAGGGCCCCCATTTTCAAAGGGGATACACAGCGCATCCCTGTGGAAAAGGGAGATGTGCCGCACAACTCCAACAATGCACAGCAGCAAGATATTCAAACATTCAGGATGCGCCGGCCACAAGGGAATGGGCCAGGGAACACAAAATTGGTATGCCATTCAAGTTGAGGGGGCAATCCAATGCATATGCTGTGCTGCAGCATATGCAGTGGGAATGTGCTCCTCGCAACCCAGAGCACCATGACCCACCGTTAGGCCATGAATAGCTGGCCTAACCCAGCCAGTCACCCACAGGCAGACTGCAGATGTGCAGATGTGCACCCAGGTGCACAGCAGCCTGGCAGCTCTGGTGGACTAGAGGTACCCCCTTTCCATCCCCAATCTAGCCAACTCCATCCCTGAAAAGCTCCATAGTGTAGGCCTTCCAGACCCAATCGCACCAGAGGAAACCATGGTCCATATCCATAGTCTAGAGGACTCCCATTCACCACCCCTGTACACAGACACCCTCACTCCCCCATACCCAACCTGTTGCAAAGACTGACACTGTCCTCCACACCCTGCAATGTCTAGAAACTGATTGCACTGAACCCGGGCTGGGGACCTGCACTCTGGATTGACCCAACTGGCTGTACTGTGCATTGGGGTGCCATGCCAGCTGCGGATCCTCCAGTGTATGCAGCCATGTGTACATCCCTGGCAAACTGAAGAGGGAATTTACATTCTCCAATGCATGCCTTGCTGATGCTGTAGCTTAATGCTGTCTAACACTGCTGTAAGTCCATGTT
This sequence comes from Neoceratodus forsteri, assembly GCA_016271365.2. Taxonomy (NCBI): domain Eukaryota; kingdom Metazoa; phylum Chordata; order Ceratodontiformes; family Ceratodontidae; genus Neoceratodus; species Neoceratodus forsteri. The sequence goes on from JADMNL010000035.1 coordinate 29,809,332, forward strand.
CTCCCCATCCCCCTTTGTAACATGCCACCCTCCGGACCACTAAAGTATCCCGGGTGCCATAGGGTGTGGTATCCTGCAATGACATTTGCAGTGCACACATCAGGCTATGGATACTGTAGTTCATCCGCAGTTCCCCAACTGTAAAACTGAATGGGAGGTCAGTTGTAACACGCCTGTTTTGGGACCAGTGTGAGTGGGTACAGCATCAGCCATCTCCTGCACTGAGCAGTGCAATGGCACCGGGATGATGGATCTGCATGTGAGTGCCTGAGGTGTATGGCCACTGGGTATTATCACTCACACACAGCTCATGCCTATTTATAACACATTCCAGCATTCTACTGTGAGTGCTCCACCACCTGCTGATAGAGTGGTACAATCCAATTACAGTGCCAGTCGTCACAATGGGGGGGGGGCTGGGGAGGCAGGGATGGGGATGTCTGTGCACCACTGAGAGGAAGCGGAGACCACTACACTATAGACATGGACTGTAGGTGTATTCGGGTGCAATTAAGGATGGCATTTGAGTCCCTACAGTATAGAACCAATGTAGCCTGGACTCTGGTAAGATCAGGGCGGGTGGAACGGGTGGGGGGTGGCACTATAAAACCAGAGACTTCAGGGCCTGCCCCACATGGTAGCAATTAGTGTCGGGGCTTGGGGGCAAGAACTGCTCTGGCACATTCATCCCCATGCCAACATGCAAATGGGATGGTAATGAGCATGCATAAGGCTCCTTTGCACCCTGCATGCTCAATTAGTTAATTTGCATTCCTGGGCTGAACATTGCCCATGGGGCTGTGGTGCATACTGGTATGTGCCATGCATTCCCCCTGGAAGGTATTCAGTCGAGGTCACCCTGAATGCACCTGACTTGGCGTCTGCCTGCATTGTGACTCCCGGCCAGGGTCACATTTTCAACAGGTAGGATGAAGCCCGCAAGGATGAAGTGCGGTGTCACAGATTTACTGCATGACAAAAGGGATTAACTCCCTTTGAAATTGCATTGTTTGCTGCAGTAACTCTACTGCAGAATTCTGCAGTGCTGCGCTTCATCCTCGTGGGCTTCACTGTATGCACACCCTGTACCAGTGGCGCATTCTCTTTGAATATTGTATCAGTGCTGAACGGCTCACCCTCTTTGTGCAACGCATCTTTCTGCTCATGCATCGATCTGGCACTTAATATATCCCACCAGATGTAAAATACTGTTTTTAGTGCGTTATAATTTTATGCAATGCAGCACAATATTGTGTAGATGTAGAGCTCCACTGAAAATAAGATGCCTTTTCTTCTGTGAACTATCCAGGCTAAATCTATATATAGCAATCAGCAGGCATATTCTAGGAAAACACATTGTAAACATGTGTAAAAGGAAGACTACATTGAAACTGCCTCTCCACAGATTTGCATTAGGCAAATTCATTAGAAATAAGGGTAAAAGCATCCCAAAAGCTCTTCACAGCCATATCGGCTCTGACCAGAATTTGTTTTTTTTGGGGGGGGCTGTAATTTAGTTCATTCCAACAAACTAGATAGATCATATAGAAAAAAAGTGGGTTTATCCCCTTCCCAGAGGGCCCTAAGAGAATTTATAAACACTTTAGGCCTAATGGACCCCTGGAGGATTTTACATCTCGGAGAACAAGAATTTACATTTTATTCTCCCTCTAATGGGGTCCAGTCCCACTTGGATGATTTTTTAGTAAGCCATTTGATATTACAGTATGTGATCGATTCGGATATTGGCACCAGAGTGCCTTCTGATCACGCACCAATTAGCTTACATTTAACTTTGGCATATTGACTGCCTTACTCTGGTGTCAGCGTGGCTCAGTTGGTAGCACATCCGCCTCTGGACCAGAAGGTTGTGGGTTTTTGTCCCACACTGGGATTGGACTTGCACCTAAAAATCTCTGACATCTGAGTGCAGTATTGAGGGGTGCTGTACTGCTGGGGTGTGCCATCCTTCAGATGAGATGTTAAACTGAGGTTCTTCTGCCCATCCTGATGTTGTCCTGATGGGTGTCCAGGTGGAAGTAAAAGAACCCAGGGCACTCTTCGTAAAGAGTAGGGAACATTCCTGGTGTTCTGGCCAGCATTCCCCTTCCCATAAACCGGTTCATGCAATTATCCAGGTTGTGTGTGGGTGATGATGTGCGATATGGCCGCCACTACATATTTAGTCACTTCACTACCAGTCTAGCATTGCTTGTAAAGCGCTTTGGGATACACTGTGTATGAAAAGCACTATATAAATGCAGATTCTTCTTCTACTTATTCCCTAAATCCACAGCAGTTGTCAGACCCTACTCTTGTGGATGACATAAAACAAGCATTAATCAATGCTGAACGTTCGCTTGCAGGTATTTGCAGTGGTGTTTGGCATGTATGGTGCTTTACCGTAATTCGCTGTGCGATTGCTGGTATTTGCACAATAAATTTTCAGCATGACCTTTTTGTAACACCCTTTGTGCGCTACATAGGCGGAAACACATTTTGGGCAGGGTGTGAAAAATGACAGCTGTACTGCTCATAAGGAAGTGTGGTAAAATGGCAATGTTGAAAATCTGGAGTGGAAATATTGAAAATTCGCAAACCTATGAGCGTGCGTGGGAACTGTGCAATGCACGCTCGTAAAACAGTCATTGTTAGGAATTTTTTCACCAAATTGTCAACATTGGCATTTTAAAACCTCTGCTAATGAACAGTGTCACTGTGATTGTCTTACTGTGTGCCATACATTGATTTTGCACACTGACTGCGCCATTGTACACTACATGGGCGGAAACACGTTTTGGGCAGGATGTGAAAAATGACAGCTGTACTGCTCATAAGGAGGTGTGGTAAAATGGCAATGTTGAAAATCTGGAGTGAAAATATTGAAAATTCGCAAACTTACGACTGTGCGTAGGAACTGCCACATAGCTCGTAAAACTAATTATTTTAGGAATTTGTTCACCAAATTTTCAACATAGCCATTTAAGATCTCTGCTCATGAACAGTGACACTGTGATTTTCTTAATGTCCCATACACTGAGTTCACACAGTGACTGTGCCATTGATCGCTTCCTTAGGCGGAAACACGTTTTGGGCAGGATGTGAAAAGACGCTGTACTGCTCATAAGGAGGTGTGGTAAAATGGCAATGTTGAAAATCTGGGTGAAAATATTGAAATTAGCAAACTTCGGCGTCGCGTAAGAACTGCACAATGCATGCTCGTAAAACAGTTATTTGTAGGAATTTTTCACCAAATTTTCAACATAGCCATTTTAAGATCTCTGCTCATGAACAGTGACACTGTGATTTTCTTAATGTGTCCCATACATTGATTTCGCACACTGACTGCCATTGTGCACTACATGGGCGGAAACACGTTTTGGGCAAGATGTGAAAAATGACAGCTGCACTACTCATAAGGAGGTGTGGTAAAATGGCAATGTTGAAAATGTGGAGTGAAAATATTGAAAATTCGCAAACTTATGAGAGTGCATAGGAGCTACGCAATGAACACTCGTAAAACAGTCATTTTTAGGAATTTTTTCACCAAATGTTCAACATAGCCATTTTAAGACATCTGCTCATGAACAGTGTCACTGTGATTTTCTTAATGTGTCCCATACATTGAGTTCGCACACCGACTGCGCCATTGTGCGCTACATGGGCGGAAACATGTTTTGGGCAGGATGTGAAAAATGACAGCTGTACTGCTCTTGAGGAGGTGTGGTAAAATGGCAATGTTGAAAATCTGGAGTGAAAATATTGAAAATTCGCAAACTTACGAGCGTGCATAGGAACTGTGCAACGCAGACTCGTAAAACAGTCATTTTTAGGAATTTTTTCACCAAATTTTCAACACAACCATTTTAAGACCTCTGCTCATGATCAGTGTCACTGTGATTTTCTTAATGTGTCCCATACATTGAGTTTGCACAGACTAGCCATTATGCGCTACATGGGGAAACATGTTTTGGGTAGGATGTGAAAAATGACAGCTGTACTGCTCATGAGGAGGTGTGGTAAAATGGCAATGTTGAATCTGAGTGCAAATATTGAGAAATTAGCAAATGTGCAAAGCGTGCGTAGGAACTGCGCAATGCCGCTCATAAAACAGTCATTTTTAGGAATTTTTTCACCAAATTTTCAACATAGCCATTTTAAGACCTCTGCTCATGAACAGTGTCACTGTGATTTTCTTAATGTGTCCCATATATTGATTTCGTACACCGACTGCGCCATTGTGCGCTACATGGGCGGAAACACATTTTAGGTGAGATGTGAAAAATGACAACTGAACTACTCATAAGAAGGTGTGGTAAAATGGCAATGTTGAAAATTTGGAGTAGAAATATTGAAAATTCGCAAACCTACGAGCGTGCGTATGAACTGCGCAACGCACGCTCGTAAAACAGTCATTTTTTGGAATTTTTGCACCAAATTTCAACATAGGATTTTGGGACCCTTCTCATGAATGATGTCACTGTCATGGCATTATTTGGGCCCAAGGGTGATTTCGCACAGTGACTGCGCGGTGACTGCGAAATCACCCTTTGGCCTGCAACATGTGATGAGTATCATTCATGAAGAAGTAAGCTTTCATATTAATTTTTACAAAATTCAAAATCCTGAATATCAATAAAGTTGAAAACCCTATCTGGCCCATTATACAGCTTACCAGCATTTCCTCAGTTCGCGTCGGCTTTGAGACTGCAGGCGTGTTCCAGTCACTGAAGATCGTCGCTGAGCTCAGAGGTAAGTATGGGGTGGGGGTGGTGGGAAAGCTGGGTGCGCAGTGGGTGGGTGCGGGTTGTGGGAGGGGGACTGGGAGATGCGCCGTGGGACCGTTTCGATTTACAGGTACAAAAAAGCAGCGATGTGGGATGTTTTCCACACTGGGTGAGCTCCCAGCATGGCAGAAGATGGTTGGGGGCCGAGGCCAGCAGGGGATTGGGCAGCCCCATCGGCAAACTGCAGCGAAGTCCGAGGCCGGGGGATTGGGCACCCCGTCGGCCAAACTTCGCTCCGTTTGCCACACTGGTGTGGGCTCCCAGCGTGGCAGCAGGATGGCTTGGGGCCGTGGAGCCGATGGGGATTGGGCACCCGTCGGCAAACAACGTTGCCATGCTGGGGTGGGCCTCAGGCGTGGCACCAAAGCTTTGGGTGGGCGTGGCGGGGAGCGCGTGGCGTGAGGGGTGGCGGACGTGGTGTCTTCCGGTATGACAGCGGTGGTTTTCTTTGAACCAAAGACCACCTCTGTCATACACAGCTCCCACACCCATTGGTGCAGGACCACCACGCCTGCTCAACGGAGCACTGGATTGCAAGGGAGAGGCACACCTTCAAAGTGTGCTACTCTCCCAAAACGTTCCTTGCGCATGCACACAAGCGAACGTAAAAATGTATAGTTTATTCGATAGAGGAAAATATGGATTCCATACCTATAAAAGATGTGATGTGGGGGGTCACCTAAAGCCTTATGGAGGGGGGAGCTGATAAAGCTAGCAACACTAAGAAAGAAACAAAATGCTGACACAAGTGGAAGAATGGCTATCCTAAATTAAATTATTAGAAAATGCTCTTTCTAAAACCTCTGACGAGAAAGACTGGCTGGATTTGAGTAACCTGAAAGCTCAGTTCTCTGCTCCCCTTATGGACATAGTAACTCGCATGGCAGCTAAAATAAGGGTTAGCTACATAGGATGGGGGGGAAGCAAGCAAACTTATTGCATGCCGTCTTAAACAGAAGGCTGCAGCAAGATGGTTGACTGCTCTGGTTGATCCATCCTCAGGGAAAATAGTATCAGATTTCTCAAACTTGGTGAATATACTTAAAAAATTATTTCAAGCTCTCTATTGGGCATTGGAGATGATCCCGCCTTTCAGCAGAAAGTGGAGCTGTTTTTAAAGAATGTAGATGTACCTACCCCCCCAGACTCACACAAACAAACTCTTCTAGGTTCAATCGCTGACGTAGAGGTCTTGTCAGTGATAGGGGTTCTCAAGCTGGATAAAGCTCCTGGCCCAGATGGTTTTGTGCCTTTGTTTTACAAAACTTTCAACATGGAACTAGCCCTTATCCTGACTTATTTATATAATTATTTATTCATATCTGATAATAAAATAGTTGCACTTTTTGAAGCCAGGCTTTTCTTGCTTCTGAAGCTTGGGAGAGATCCTACTGCCCTGAGTATCAACCAATTTTACTTCTAAACATAAATATTAAGTACCTTGCAGCTCTTCTGGCATCTAGGCTCAAGAAAGTCTGGTCTGACCTAATAGGCTCTGAGCAGGTGGGTTTTGTCTCCAGTCTTCATTCCAGTGATCACTTCAGAAAAATCGTTCATCTTTTCTCTGCGTCCTGGCAGGCTGGCTCAGATGCTGTGCTGGTCTCTCTGGATGCAGAGAAAGCTTTTGACCAGGTGGCCTAGCCCTTCCTATTTGATCTTCTTCCCAAATTTGGCTTACCTGAAGAATTTGTACGATGGATAAAAGTTTTAAATACTAACCCCACCGCTAGAATTCTTTGCAATGGACAACTCTCTGAGCCTTTTTGCTTAACAAGGGGCACCTGAGAAGGATGCCCTCTTTCTCCAGTGTTATTCAATTTATATATAGAACCCTTGGCTAGAAAAGTAATTTGGTCTCCTCAAATTGAGGCATAAAAGTGGGCATCAGGAAGTACAGGCTTTCAATGTTGGCAGATGATGTGCTACTTCACATCTCAGACTGGTGTTCCTCTCTCCCTGTGGCACTTTGTTTACTTTCAGAATTTAGTTTGCTCTCAGGCTATAAATTAAATCTTCATAAAACTATTGTCTTTTCCATATCCCCCTACATGTTCTAAATCAGATGTGTCTGCTTTGGGTTATAAATGGGAATCACATGCCCTATCTTACCTGGGGATTAAGCTTTCCCAGGATATTACAACGAAACACTATGACAAGGTGGCTGCAGTGTAGTGGGCCGGTGCCAACGGAATCAAGACAGTACTCACAAAATAGATGGTGGCACGAACTCCACTCATGTTGTGCGAAAGTGTTTGGTTCTGAGTGAGTCTGTGTGTGGAGGGGCTCACCTTTTTTGTGGCCTGTGACCGTTTTTACCATGGATGGTTTCTATTTTCCTGGATTATTAAAGAACTTAATGTTGGTATCCATGGTTCATGTCCAGTGCATCTGATGATGGTGATTCAGTCTGTATCTTTCTACATTAATGGAGTTCTTGCTGCCATCTATTTTGTGAGTACTTTCCCAGGATATTGCTACTTTTTAAAAAACATTAACTTAGACCAAGTGGTTAGGAACATGGAGTTAGGCCTTCAAAGATGGCTAACTTTACTACCATCATTACGAGGCTGGGTTAATATAATCAAAATGGTGATCCTACCCCAGTTACTATACCCCCTGCATATGCTAAACTTGCCCTTCCCTGGAAAATGGTTTGTAAATATTCAATCTATATGGTCCAAGGTTTTTTTTGTTAGGGAAGCCCCCTCATAAAGCAATTAATAAACATAGGCCCAGTGAAAAAGGAGGACTTCATATCCCTCATTTATTAAATTACTATTTTGCTTTACAGGGTTCTAAATACTTTCAGTGGGGCCTGCCTAAAGAAGATCATTCATATATTCCACAATTGTTCCAGACAGAGTCCTCATTGGCAAAAGAGCTCCATTTATTGCTATCATTCCTGTAATATACCCCCTTTTCCAAAATTCCTAAAGCTTTGCAAATTACCTCAATTGGTTGATCTGTTAAAGTTCACTCACAATTATGCCATTCATTCCATCTATCCTATCATATTGACATTAGTCATTCTTTTTTTAATAACCTAGATGTGCTAATTGATTAGCCAATAGTTATGCCTGGGCAGTGAAAGGGTATTAAAATATCCTCTATAGCTGATTTAGTTGTAAAAGATAAGATTGCATCCTTTAAGGAATTCAGAGACAAATTTCATCTCCCAGCACACAGTTTTTTGAAATGTTTTATGTCGAACTTAGACACTGCTTAATGAATATCCTGGGAACCCCACCCTGCCACCAGCAAGCAGGAGCCCTTTTTGTATGTTTGACCACCTTTGTATCCCAGAAGAAGACCAGATTCCATGATGTATAAAGAACTGCGTAGCATGACTCTGGTTAGTTGCTCTATTATGTCTTTTTACTGGAATCAGTCTTTGAACCTACACTATTCAGCCCAGGTGTCATCCACGATGTGGAGAAATTTATATACCTATGTGAAGCAAGATAGATGATGTTTGCTTCAATTTAATGTACTACATAATCTATACTTTACTCCTTCTAGATTATTTAGAATGGGTAGGCTCCCTTGGCCTGCTTGCCCTAGATGTTCTCAAGAAGAAGGTACTTTATTTCATATGACTTGTCCTCAGGTATCTGCACATTGGAACTCTATTAAAAACCTTGTTGCTCCCTCGTTTGGCCATACACGGAATTTCACACTGGAAATTTGAATATTGGGCAATTTCAACAAGATTACTTCAGCAAGAGATAAATCATACATGGCCTTAATTTCAAAGGTGACTATGTTGTTATTAATGAGACATTGGAAAAGTGACCATTTACCCTCTAGGGCTGAGTGGGTTCAGGAATCCTCTGCAGTGAATGCAGAAAGAACAATTACTATTGTAACTTATATATTACATAGGTTTCAGGCTTGCTGAGAGCCATTCCTCTCCTTTCTGTCTGGGAGATAGTTTGGTTGTGTCTTACCTTTTTATTTTCTCTGTTTGTCTTCCCCCTTTCCTGGTGATATTGCCTTTTACTAGGGGCGTTTTGACATTTAGCATTTAATCGTGCCCGAGTCCTGTCCTGCTTATCTAGGTTTTTCAGGGGAGACATTCTTTTGTTAATTCATGCCTTCATGGAGGAGGAGTGAGGGTGTTAGGCAGGGACACTGGTTTACTGGGATTGAGAAAGGGCATATTCCATTTTGCACATTGTAAAAAATGGTATTGTCACCGATGTCTGCTAAGCCAAAATCCGGTTTTACCAGTGTTTGGTTTTGTGTACTTTATTTATTTATTTAGTTATTTATTTAAACATCAGTTTAGAAACCTTTGAGCCAGAGGCTCATTTACAAAGGTATCTGTCACAAAGAGGACATCAGAACAGTAGTACAAGGGACACAGTACTTACAAACAAAAAGTTACAGTTCAATTACAATTTTGTTACAATAGAATACAATCTCCAACAAAAAAAAGATAACAAAGGTGCAAAACTTATGGTGGGGAGAGCTGGTGGGAGTAGAAGGAGGAGATAAGGGAGGAGGAATTAGTAGGGAAAGGAAGGGGAGCCGCTCAGTGAGCATTGTCAAACAGAGTATATATTTTTTTTTTACACTAGGCTAGCGGCAGTTGCATTTGCGAGAGCTAAGCAGGAAGTTTCTGAGCCTGGGCTTAAAGCAAGCTAAGGTTAGTGAGTTTGAGACACTGGCAGGGATGGAGTTATACCAGTGGGGCATACGGTAGGGGAATGCCCTCTGACCTTGAGAGGTCCTGGCTCTCGGAATCACTAGGGTAGCTCTTGACCAGGCTGCGTGATCAGGGTCAGTGCAATGCAGCGAATGCAGTTGGATGAGGCCTATGGGGATAGGCCACACAGGAGCTTTAAGGTGAGCTGGCATGTCTGATACATGAGTCGCTCTTCCAGGTTGAGTAGGGTAGCCAGGGTGTACAGCTCACATGTGTGAGTGAGTCTCGACACCAGTGATAAGTCTGCAGGCCTTATTAACTGTGAGGTGAACCTTGTTGAGGGCAGTCTGATCTGCTGAGCCATAGACGAGGCCATAGTCAATGAGAGACATGACAGAGGAGGTGACAGCCAGCGGAGGGCATCAGGAGGGAGGCATTTCTTGTGCCGATAAAGAATGCCTAACCGTGAGTTGGCGACAGAATTTAGGGCAGATATATGTCCATGGAATGAAAGTGCAGGGTCAAAGGTTATACAAGATATTTATAGGACTGCACCTGGTCAATGAGCGAGATTGGTGTGGAGTGGACAGCTAAGGAAACTTGCTGTACTTATTTTGGGGGTGGGAAAGAGCATCATTTTGTTTTCTTAAGGTTGATAACAAGTCGGTGCTCAGTGAACCAGGTAGCTGCAGAGTCAAAGACTAGTTGGAGGAGTTCTGTAGCAGCATGGGGTCATTGTGGGAGCACAGAGAACAGCATCATCAGCATAGAAGCATCTTACCCATTACAACTGCTGGGTAGGGAGTTAAGAAAAGAGTGAGAATAGCAGGGTCCAAGAATTGAGCCCTCGGCACTAAACAAATGGGGCATGTTTCAGAGAAGTACCGTTGACTTTCACACATTGGGAGTGGGCGGAGAGATAGCTGGTGCACCAGGAAACAGGTCCTGAGGCAAAGCCTATTAGGTCGAGGGTGGAGAGCAAAAGAGGATGCAAAACGGTATTGAATGCTTTAGACAGGTCAATGAATATAGCACCAGCCAGGGCACTAGAGTCCAAGGAGGCATGGAGGAAGTTGGAAAATTCCAGGAGTGCTGTATTGGTACTATGACCTGCTCTGAACCCATGTTGTTCAGGGCAGAGAACATTGTACTTACAGAGGTAGTCAGAGACTTGGGATGCCACAATTTTCTCTAAGCCTTAGAGAGGGAGAGATTGAGATGGGTCAGTAGTTACCGGAAGAGTCCTGTCACCACCTTTATGGACAGGGGTAACTGTGGCAATCTTCCAGGCAGAGGAATTGTCGAGACAGAGTGATTTGTTGAAAATCCACGTAATAGGTGAGAGGACCTAATCCAGGACCTGATGTAAAAGGCAGGGATCAAGTGAGTCATTACCGATGGTGTTACCTTTTAGGGCTTTTAGCAAGTAAGGCCTAGCTTCTTGCATGGTGACACGACGCAGGTGGAAAGAGGGGCAGGCAATGGGTAGTGGTACAGATGGAGGAGGTGGACTGAAAAAGTTACCAGGAAGTACTGAGCTAAGGTCGGTAAAGGAGTTATTGATACTGCCATCACACATGAGGAATGATGACCATAGTACTGCTGCCACCACACCTAAGGGATGGGGGCCATAGTGCTGCTGCTTCTGTCACACCAGAGGGAAGGGGGCTGTAGTGCTTTTTTAACTCTGCTAACATGCATTTTAGCAATTTTGACCTCCACTGTTACACATCCTTCCATCCTTGTACCAATTTGAAGTTATTTTATGTACAAGATGTGATGGCAGCAGCAACACTACAGCCCCCTCCCTAAGGTGTGATGGAAGCAGCACTACGGCCCCTTCCCTCTGGTGTGACAGAAGCAGCAGCACTATGGCCCCCATCCCTTAGGCGTGATGGCAGCAGTACTATGGTCATCATTCCTCATGTGTGATGACAGTATCAGCACTATGGCCCCCATCCCTCAGGTGGGATGGCAGCAGGCCTACATTCTCCATTCACCAGTGGTGATGGCAGAAGCACTACAGCACCCACCCCTTCGATGTGATGGCAGTAGCAACAATGCAGTACATATCCTTCTGGGTTGATGGCAGTAATGACAGTACTATGATCCCCTTTCAACACTCACGCCCCACATGCACAAGTTACAAATGACTTGGTCTCTTTGCTTGTTAGAACTCAGGTGTGAATTAATCTGAACCATGACAGCTAAGGTGGACTACCTTTGTTTTTTCCTATCTATAATTTAACTGCCTGAATTGGATATCTGCCTATGACACTGCTGACCAGGGTTGGGGAACAGACTTGGGTGTTGGAGGGCCAGCTGGTGGGTGAAGGCTTGAGTGTCCAATGACCACTCCCCTTCTCCTGAGAGGGAGGGTGGGTTCACGGCTCAGCATTTGCTGGCCCATGGTGGAGGCCAGAGGCACAACAACACATCAGTCCTCACTGCAGGAGGAGTGTGATGGATGTTGGCTTGTGCCTTGACATCATGTAGCCTGTCACGCTCCCAAGAAAATGGAAAAACACCCGCTGGCCAACCGAAGGATGACTGCTGGTCCCACCATACACTGGAAGCCCCAGACATGTGTCTGTTCTGACCCCCGACATGCCCAGGATACACAGGAAGCTCTTTGGGGCAATTCTCCTCCCCTGGTAGCCTTCCACAGGGGTAAGGGCCCACTCAATGAAGGGTTACTTTGGGTTACCTGGTAGCACAGCAGTAAGGGTCAGTGGCTAGTGGTCGGGACTCGGCAGTGGTGGTAGGGGGCCTTGGCAGGCCTGAAGGATTGGATGGCCAGGGGGTAGGAGCAGCAAAAAAAAAAACTGCTTGAATTTGCTTCTTTGAAATAAAGTGTTTTCACCTAAAAAATCCACAAGTGATTAGTGGAGGACCTTCAAATGGATTCATGCGTCTCCCAGACATGTGGATGCTTTTTTTTTTCTACTTGGTATCCATAAAAAGGGTATCTCCCAGTTTTCATGTCTTTGTTCAGATGTGAATTGAGCACTACTCTGCCCACCAGCATCATACAGCCCTTGGGGTCTTACCTTGTTAAGTACTCTTAAATACTTAACATTTGGTTTTTGTTGAAGTAGTCTATCAGAAAACATTTTGTTGTCACAGAGACAGAACCAGCAGGTGGGAGAAAAGGTGCAAATGATCCAATTCTCCTAAATGGGGTGCTAACTGTGAAGTCTTTTCATAAGTAGTAAGGCAGTTTCTTCTTTGTGAACATACTTTCGTTCAGACTAGTTTTCATTCAAATAACTGAGGATTTTGGATGTCCCTACTGATTATAAACTTGAATAAGTTAGTTGGTAACAGTGGTCCTGCATTTAGCAATCTACAACCTAGATGCTTATATGCAAAGAATACAATAAAATCTGACTAAAATCTAAAAACAAGCTTATAAAATGTATCTGAATATTTATCTTTAACTATACAAAATCATTGCAGCCCAAGTAAAACTCAAGTAAATTACATGGTACCCTGACTACTATTCTATGATGTAGTAAACATATATTGGTATTTTTTTTTTAATATTCTTTGTAAAGCAGGTAAGGTCCACTAGGCAGAACTGTCTGTTTTAAGGAGTGACCTAGAAGCACTTGGGAGGTTAAGTGACTTGCTTGGATGCCAGTGGAGGCTGTGGGACTCAAACCCAAGTCTGCTGGATGTACCCAGTTCAATCACTGTTTGTTACTCTAACCACCAGGCATGGGTGGTTAAACTGAATGGCTGATTACAACAAAGCAGTGCGGATGATTTCTTTACTGTTTTTATATGCAGCAAAGCAGAAAGAATGTAAAGCACAGCAGCATTCATTTTAAGATGCTGAAATCTGGGTCAGCCTGCTGGCGCTGCAGTAGCACTACTGCTTGCAATGCCAATGACCCAGGGTCAGAAGCAAACTTGGGTTGCTGGAGGTCTGGCCAGGGGAGTAGGATTGAGCACCTGGGGGACTGCTCTCCTCCTCCGGGGAGGGTGGGCTGCAGGTCCTGCTTCTTTACCACCACCAGTGTGACCACGGGTGGTGGTGCAATGGTGCTGCAGAGTGATCAGGAGGGGAGGACGCTAGCCAGGATCTGGAGCAGTGGCATGTCTCTATGTGACCTGCCTCCTTGGATCTCTTGTGCCGGTGCCCTCAGGGACAGAGACCAGAAAACCAGGAACAATCACCCCGCATCAGCCACTGGCAGAAGGGACCCAGGTGCCCCAGACTTCATAACTATGAGGGACCCACTGGGCTGCCCAACACACACTAAGGGAGTGTGGAAGGGTGACCTAGGGTCCCCTCCCTTCCCACCTGGGGGGTATAACCCAGGCAGGATGGGGCAGGCCCACAGGAGCTCCTGAGCATTACCTGGGGGTGAAGCTAGGGGATACCGATGCTGTGAGAAGGGGACGTAGAAAGAGAAAATAAAAAAAAAATTAAAAATATACTGAAATCTTAGAGATTCCATGTAGTGACATACAATTTCCATGAGGCACCGGTACAAGAATTCAAAATCCACAAACCAAGCAGGATTCTGTGATTGTTACCGGTGTTACCGGTATAAATTGAAAACCAGGGTCCCTGGTGTTAGGGGGAGTAGTATATCGGGGAGTATTTGGGAGGGATTATTTGTTTTAGTTGGGAAGATCAGATTCTGCCTGTTAGTTTAGGTATGAGTCTTGTAAACTGCTATTTGTTAATTGTATGTGTGACGACTTATTGTTGGATGTGCTTTCTATTTGCTTCATATGTGTACCTAGTTTCTTTGTACTATGGTTATTTGTTTTCTTTCAAACTTTCAATAAAATATATTAAGTTTCCCCAAAATTATGATCACTTCTATCAATAAATTGAACAATTTTAAAATGATCCTTTTGGCTTCCACTGACAACAGAGCAGATAAGATAAGAAACACATACTGTTTATGCAGGAAATTTCTAAAGATGTCATGATTCTGTGCCCCACAAAAGGTTGATCAAGAAGTTGGTGGATCTTGTGGTTGGAGAAAAGATGGCCAAATGAGTGGAAAACTGGCCGAGGGAGAGAACCCAGAGGGCGGTTGTGGGGGGAGAGTTATCTGGCACCAGAGAGGTAACCAGTGGAGTCCCACAGGGCTCGGTGCTGGGGCCGATGTTGTTTAATGTCTTCATCAGTGACAATGGGGATGGCATTAAGGGCAAAATGTGCCTATTCATGGATTATACCAAGCTCTGTGGGAGAGTGGAGCCAAGAATCCCGGGACAGAGTACTACCTGGGTGGAGTCCAAGTATCTGCATCAGAAGAGGAGAAGGACCTTAGAGTGATGCTCACTAGTGATCTGAAGCACTCCACGCAGTGCAAGAAAGCAGCAACAAAGGCAAACAAGAATCTGGGATGCATATCTAGGGGGTTCAGTAGTAGGAGAGTGGAGGTTATACTGCCCTTGTACAGGTCACTGGTAAGGCCATATCTAGACTATGGAGTTCAGTACTGGTGCCCATACCTCAAAAAGAACATTGACCTGCTGGAGAAGGTCCAGAGGAGGGCTACAAAGATGATAGTGGGTCAGCAGGGTAAGGCATACAAGGAGAGGTTGAGGGCATTGAACATGTACTCCCTAGAAGACGAGAGAGAGAGAGAGAGAGAAAGAGAGAGAGGGGACATGATTGGAACTCTCAAGTACTTGAAAGTGATAAATAAGGTTGATAAGGAGAGTCTTTTTAAGCTGAGTGACAACCATAACATGAGGGGGCACAGTCTTAAGCTGGAGGGTGGGAAGTTTAGGAGGGCAGTCAGGAAGCACTTCTTCACAGAGAGGGTGGTGGACACTTGGAATGCACTGCCAGATGAGGTCATCTCATTGAAGACAGTGGGCAGCTTTAAGAAACTCTGGGATAAGCATAGGAGGAAGGTAAGGATCATAGGTAGGGGTGATGGGAGGAGTGGGGAGGGAAGGCAGGAACATTAGCTCAAGCTGTGGACCCTGCAATACGAGCAGATTTGATAGACCACATGTCCTTCTGATGGCTTCTTCGTATGTTCATATGTTTGTATGAAAGGTGCCCTGTAAATTTTACTGCAGGTACTATCTGACTTTTCCCAATGCCTGAATGTTTTAAAGACTGTGTACTGGAGGGTTTTGTTTTTGGACCCAAAATGAGATGTGTTTTGTGCATAGCGTACATTGCCAGCTGGGCCAGCTTTGTCCTACTGTTTTTTCGCTGTAAATTTTATTAGGACTTTTACTGGATAGGTTGGAACATTTTTGAGCATTCAATTGGGAACCACGCAGGAGAACAACCAGGTATAATTTTAAAAGCTCAAAAACCTGAAGGCACATGACACCACACTGATGGTGACCACAGAGACCTATTAGGAAGTTTGGAACCAGAAGTTTATAGTTTCAAGTAGAGTGCTTTCACTTAGAAGAGGTACTGGGAACCAAACAGTGCCTGGTTGAACCTGTCACTGTCTGCAACAACTGATAGGTCCAGGTATTATTTCACAAGTTTGAAAAATTAAAAGGCAAACCACAGAGTTCTGGTTCCCAAACTTCCTACCCAAAAGGTTAGTCATTAAGACACAACTGGGACTGTCACCCGGAGTGTTGTTAATTTGAACAGAGCATGTAACTTGTTAGACACACGTTCCAAATGCTTATTAACTTTACTCAAAACTCATAATTTGATCAGAATTTTCGAGTGAGAGCAGAATTCACTTTTGTGGGTTTCCATGGTTGGAGGGACCACATAGAAATATTGTTTTGTTTTTTGTTTTTTAACCAGGAGAGACACACTAAACTGAAAGCTTGTTTACAGGTGCGACCTGGGAGCACAAGGAGGTTAGGTGACTCACTCAGGGTCTCGCCGTGTGCATGTGAGGGATATGGGATTCAAATCCATATCTCCAGGTTTGCAGCTCAGAGCTTTGAACCTCTGTGCTATACTGCCTCCAAAATATAGAACTTGTTGCATATTTTTGTGTTATCTGAAGGCATACCTTACCTTCTAACCCCTCTCTGCAATGTCGCTATTAAAGATATTTCCCTGATCACCAAGTCAAACAAATCTACAGATCTGTTTGATATGACCTGACAATGACATCCTCGCCGTGAATCCAGTCCATGCTGCCTTGGATCCTGTAAGCCACTGATTCAAAATATTCTACAATCATTTCCTTCAGCAGTGATTCATTGATGTCACCAGCAGGCTGCACTGAAGTAAGGCTGACCGCTGACTTGCAAGTGCCCAGTACTTGCCAGCCTCCTCCTTACTGCTCCCACTTTTGTGAAGTGGGAAGTGGGACTAGTATCTGCCCTCTTCCAAGCCTATGGAATTACAAATCATTTATTTATTTATTATTTGGTAACCAGTTAAGTGCACAAACCCTGGGGACCGTTTTCAGGCACAACACGGGCCAGCTAGTGGCAGTCAACATACATACAGTGGTAGTCGCACAAAAGTATACCAGTATTGTGCATCACGCATCATTGCGTGGTAGTGGTATACATGTTATTCAGTGGGTACTGCGCTTGCACACTGCTCAGTATACCGTGCTACCAGTAAATTTTTGTGTGATTACTGCTGTAGGTATTACAGGTAATAATCACAATACAGGTAGTGGTACATACAACAGTGTTACAGGTAGTAGTCACAAGTATAGTACAGTAGGTAATAGGTACAAACATTAGATACATACAGCAGTGGTCACTATAATGGTGCAGACATGTAATAATTGCAATGTACATTTAAGTATACAATAATATTTAATTTGCATATAGGCAAACAGTGCATACTTGGATAAAGTTGGAAACGAGATATACGCTGTAAAAAGATGCCTCCATTTTAGGGAGATACAGGGGAAATAGGAAGAGAGAGAATTGCCAGGGTGTGTGTTAGTGAGTGGGGCAGTAACAGTTATATTTGTCCAGAAGCCAGGACTTGAGGGTGTGTTTGAAGGTTTGGTGAGAATCTGATTCTCTAAGAGGGGTGGGCAATCCGTTCCACAGGGAGGGGGCCACACTAGATAAACCCTCCACCCATAATGGTGAGAGGACTTTTGTATTCGTGGAGGTGGGCATTGTAGAAAGCATAGGTTCCTGGTGGAGTTCTGAAGCTGAAGGGATGGTAGGGGAGAGACAGTGCCACTTCTGTTGGTGGTGTCCACAAGGCAACCAAGGGTATAGTCAAAGTGCCCCTGCAAGAGCCATCAAGGGGGTGGTAGAGGTCACAGCGGTGAGCATGTGCACAAAGTACAAGGCAAATCGACAAGCATTGTTTGTAGGCTACTGTAAGCCTCATCTCCAGAGGCTCAGGCGTAGTTGAGAAACTTAACAGAACTGTAGGTGGTGGTGCTGCCAGCACCTCCTAAGCTCTGTCAAAACCCGTGGATGTATCCTGTCAGGCTCTATTGCCTTGTTCACGTTCAGTGTTGTAATGAGTTCCTTTATGACTGTTCCATAAATAGACTGGTGTCCACCTCCCTTCCATTGATGCACCCTTTCTTGGTGCTGCGAGGTACAGTGCCGAGTGACCGAGGGCTGGGGTTACCTGGCATCTTTATGGCACAGCTGTTTATGTTGATGTGTAGGGTATTCAATTCAATTCAAGGTTTATTTTACCAGGATAACACCATTGAGACAACTCATTTGCGAGGAGATCCTGGGGGGACATAAGTACAATACAAAATATAGAACAGTTACAGTGGTGCAATATAAATACGGCTGAGATACCATATACAAGAAAAGCAGTCAAAAGGAAGTTAACCAGGTACAATACTGAATAGCAAAATGTTTCAAGTCTAATACAGGTGCCTATACAGGTAAAAGCTAGTTGAGTGCATCAAGTTATGAAAATGATAGGTGCAAAAAGTAGTTGGAACACTAGAAGAGGACATAAAGTGCAAGGTTGAGGGATTTTATAGCAATAGAGGATGGTCAGCGGCAGAAAAAGCAATGCAGGTTACAAAAATATAACAGGAGGGAGAGAGAGCAGGTGCAGGGAAAGGGAGGGGATGAAGACTGCAGAAAGCTAGAAGCATCGAGTGGGGTATAAGATTTAAGGTTCACCTCTGTGTTTTCTTTCAGCTTGTTGGGTTCATTGTGAAGCTATTGTATTCATTTTTTCTGACAAGTTTGATAGCTTGTTTAACCAGTGTGGAGCTTTTGAAAGCCCAGATCTTGAGTTATAATAATAACAGAAGAATATAAGACTCGTTAAGCTAGAAGGCTGAGGTTGGTATGCTTATTTTGATTGGGCTGCGTAATGTGGCTCTTATTTGCGTTTACTGTAACAAAAATAAAAGTGGCATGAACACCCTGGATTACTGTCTTGTGGTTATCAGTTTTATTGTACTGCCGTTTCCTTGTCAACTGGGTGGTTCTTGTTTGTTCAGAGTTCATACGAAGACAGGAAAAGGGTCTAGTAGGCTGCAGTAGCCCATAAATGCTCCTATTGAATTAAGATGTATAATATTCCAAGTGTAAGTTATCAAGTCATTTTTTGAATTCTGTTTGTGTTTTGCTATTGACTATATCAAGGAGTTGTTTATTCCATGGATTTGTGACTCTTAAAGTGAACAATAATTTTCTGCTGGCATTATTAAAATGTTTCCCCATGAACTGAAGAGGATGGCTTCTGGTGTTGTATCCAGTATCTTTAAATTCTAGACCTAGCTCCATCATCAGATAGGAGTCCTAAATGATTTCAAATAGAAAGAGGACATCACCTCTAAGGTGGCGTGTAGTCAGTGTCATTAGATTTAAGCTGTCAAGTCTGTTTTCATATGATTCATTGTAAAGACTATGTCATAGGAGCTGGGTTTGTAAAATTTTTGGTAGGTCCCATGGGTCAGAAGTTGAAGCCCTGCCCCTGGTCCAGGTGTCAGAGGTCAAATGTCCACGCACTGTGCCAGTGGGGGGTGTCTATGGAAGCAGAGTCCCCTGTATGGTAATGTGGGGGTCTGGGGGTTAAGCCCCTGGCCTCAAGTATGAGAAAAACTTGAAAATACTCTTTAAAAGCCTTGTATTAAAATTGCAACTGGAACCCACATTTGTTGGGGGAAGGAGGCATTTTGGGAGGGTAATTTCCCTATAAAAAAAACAAATATTATGTTTGCTGCTGTGTCACATGATACAAACTGCTTTGAAGTGACACTAACATGATTAGTTAGCTGTCTAAGTTATAAGTCAATAAATCTGGACAGAATGACAGCATGCAAAGCAGCAATTAGAAAATAAGCAAGAACTTGCAGGTATTGACAGACTCAGTACTCCGCTCTTAGCACCAGGAAACCTTCCTCCATGCCTCTTAACACCTCTGAATTAAAGCGGTCTGACTAACATACAGTAACACGGGCCCAGATGGTATCAGCACCCTTGGAAACATACCTCTCAACCTTTTGTCACTGAAATGAGGATACAGACACTCAAAATGAAGGACAATGAAGGACACTGACCCCCAAAATGGGAGACACATGCTAAAGATGGAGACATAAGCTCAGAATATGGTGGAAACCATAGTGTTACATTTAACAAGTTTATTTTTGAATTAGCATCCTAGCATAATGACTTTCTACTTTAGTGGAGAAATGCACTGATTCCGTGAGTCATTTGTTCCACAGTAGAAGTCTATTTTTATGTTGGCTCGTACTTGCGTGCCAGCCAACATATTGCATTAGTAGCAGATTTGGAGGCGCGGTCACTGTTGGGCGAATACAGGGCACACATCGGTAGGTGCCCCTCATTCCCAATAAACCAGCATGCAGGCACCACACCAGGAATACATAATGTGGCGAGCACATCTAAGAAAAGGTCCACTGCAATGAGAGGAAAGCTCATCATTGCAGTGGCACCTTCGACGTGTCTTCCTCGGTGAAACAAGTAAAAAAACGCATGGTGGCACACTGCCTGCCACAATGCTGATTTAGGGGTGCCCAATCCCCTGTCGGCATGGCCTGACCCAGTGCTTAATGTGCCAGCAGGAGCCCCTCCCCGGCATAATACACCCCCATTTTGTTATGTGCTGAGGGGTGCCCAATCATGGCTCTTGCCCCTCTTCGATATGTGCCGACAGGTGCCCAATCCCCAGCAGCTAGCCCCTCAAAACACTGAGCTGGCATGCTGGGAGCACACTAGCGTGCCAAATGCCCCTGGAAAAAAAACCTGTCCACGATGTTTTTTTTTAACCTGTAAAAGAAAATGGTTCCTGCGGTCTGTCCAGCTCCTGCTGCTACCGCACCCACCCTCTGAGCACCCTGCCTCCCACACACACCCTCACCCCTGCCTCCGAGTCCAGCGATGATCTTGGTGGACCAGGATATGTCTGCACTCTTCAAAAGCCGACCTTGAACTGAAGAAATAATAGTAAGCAATAATGGCATAAATAGGGTTTTCAACTTTGGTGCATATCTCGGGCATTTTTGGAATTTTTGCACCAAATTTTTCAACATATATGAGGTTATTGGGGCCCCTCCTCATGAATTCAGTCACTGTCATGGTGTTATTCGGTCCCGGAAGGTGATTTCGCAGTCACTGTGTGGAATCTCCTTTCGGGACCGAGTAACGAAACGACAGTGCCACTGTTCATGAAGGCGCTCTCAAAAAGCCTATGTTGCAAATTTGGTGTAAAAAATCCCAAAAAATGGCTGTTTTACAAGCGTGCATTGCTCTGTTTCCACGCACGCTCGTAACTTTGTGTATTTGTAATATTTTCACTCCAGACTTTCAAAATTGGCAGTTTTCCACATCTCTTTATGAACAGTACAGCTGTCATTTTACATATCCTGGCCGAATGTGTTTTTGCATGTCTTGCACAGAATAGTGCGGTCACTGTGCGAAATCAGTTTTTGGGACAGTTTGAGGAAATGACAGTGACACTGTTCATGAGCAGAGGTTCTAAAATGCCTATGTTGAAAATTTTGTGATGAAAGTCCGTAAAATGACTGTGTTACAAGCATGCATTGCGCAGTTTCCACGCACTCTTGTAATTTCGCAAATTTGTAATATTTTCATGCCAGATTTTGAACACTGGCATTTTCCACACCTCCTTATGAATAGTACAGCTGTCATTTTTCACAGCCTGCCTAAAATGTGTTTCCACACCTGTGGCGCACAATGGCGGGGTCACTGTGGGAAATCAACTTTTGGGACAGATTAACAAAATCACAGTGCCACTGTTCATGAGGGAAGGTCCCAAAATGCCTATGTTGAAAATGTGGCTAAAAATTCCCAAAATAATTGGGTTACGGACGTGTGTTGTGCAGTTTCTATGCTTGCTCATGACTTCACCAATTTTTCATATTTTCACTCCAGATTTTCAACATTGTTATTTTTTTACACCTCCTCATGAACAATACAGTTGTCATTTTCCCCATCCTGCCCAAAATGTGTTTTCATGCCTGTGTCGCCAAATGGCATAGCTGCTGTGCAAAACCACCTTTCAGCTAACAAACTAATAGTGCCGCTCTTCATGAGGTGGGGTCACAAAAAGCCTATGTTGAAAATTTGGAGTGAAAATACCAACAAATACCTACAACATTAGGGTTTCCAACTGTAACACCCCACCCTGTAGAGACTGCCAGGTGTCAAGGGTGTGACTTGGGATCATTGGCTGTAATGCTCATGCCATTCCACCCCTACCCTGCAGCCAGTGACAAGCATCGAGGTGTGCCTTGGGGTATACGGCCCTAAAGTTCACCCCATTCTCCTATACTGTACCTGTCTCAGCATATTTCCTTATGGAATGGAGTAAGTATAAGGCCCAAAGACCCCAAAGCACAGCACAATACTTGTCAGTGTCTACAGGGTAGTGTGAGGCCCATCCTCCTATACTGCACCCATCTCAGTATATTTCCTTATGGGATGGGGTAAGTATAAGGCCCAAAGCACACCATGACACTTGTCAGTGTCTACAGGGTAGGGTGAGGTAAAATGGCATGAGCGTTATAGCTGATGCCCTAAAGGCATGCCCCAGTGCCTGTCAGTCTCTGCAGGGTGGGGGTTGGGTTGGCGTCAGTTCCATACTTCACTGCCATTCCTATTATGCATCTCTAACTCCTGCACTACCAGTGCCAATGCCAGCGAGACAACACTCAGCATTGACAAATGCTTGTTACATACTGGTTCAAGTGATGTAATTTTGTTCCATCTCTACAGGATGTTTAGTTATCCCAATGTGTGTCTCTGATTTACACACAGCTGGAAAGGACCATTTTGTAAGTGTACAATGTACATTCTGTCCCTTGCTCTGCTGTTTCAACATTGGCACAATGCTTTTGTACTGTGTTCTAGTATAGA
Organism: Neoceratodus forsteri; assembly: GCA_016271365.2. Classification (NCBI taxonomy): domain Eukaryota; kingdom Metazoa; phylum Chordata; order Ceratodontiformes; family Ceratodontidae; genus Neoceratodus; species Neoceratodus forsteri. The sequence continues at coordinate 29,832,039 of JADMNL010000035.1, forward strand.
ACTGAAGGGAAATAAACTGCATTATACATTTCTAAACTGCTGCTTACCAGAGCATAAATCAGAAATGCACACTGTAGTTACTCACAGGCTTGTAAAGATAAAACAATCACCAAAAAATTGGAATTCATTCTTGAAAAAAAGTTCTACTGGGGAAATTACTTGCAGGTTTAGTGCAGTCCCCCTTTCATGTCTGAATGTATAGCGCTGCACATTCTCCATGATTCTGTGTGATAGAACCACATTTTCAATGAGGGTTGGATGAGGGACAGATTGAGCAATTCTGAGGGGTAAAATGAGGGACGTTCCTCATAAAAGAAATATAGAAAAAGATGGGGGGGTGTGGCTAGCAGCTGACTGCATCAGATGTCTTACAGAGGAGCTCCCTACTACTACAACTTAATCTAACAGAATTTTGATATTTTTAAGCTAATTTGGACTGAATTCTGGCATTAGATTTGTTCTCCCAACTTTGCAGTTATGGAAGTGACATTCTTGTAACTTGCAGCGAACAGTTAAAGTATTAAAATGGGAAGACCTAAAACTGCGATGCAACAGGGTCAACCGCATAGCGCTGAGGGAGAGCCCTCCAACGCGGCAGTCCTTAAGGCCGTAAAAGACCTAGAATCATTTACGAAAGAGCTTGACAAAAAAGTAGATGGATTTACAACCCGTGTAACAATGGTGAAAACCAAGCTTGAATCAGTTGCTTCCGACTCTCAGCAGGCAAAAACGTTGGATGGAAAAGCAGTCATAGCCACCACAGAACTAGTATCGGAGAATCGCCTGCTATGTCTTTGGCAAGAGCACCTAGAAAATGGAGCACATTCTGTGAATCTACATATCCTGGGGGTACCAGAGGAATGGAAAGGACTCCACTTGTTGCACTTTCTTACAAGCATGCCGAAATTGACCATCAGATTTACCGGAGTCAGAGCCCTAATACAAGCATACAGAGTCGACACTCAACATCGCATAGGCCTGGAGGGGACACCTCAAACCATTATACTGGTTACTGCCGGGCCTAATATTAAAGAAGAAATATTATCAGCAGTCAGGGAGAGAGGTCAACTATGATTATCAGATGGCACTAGAATTTTTATCTTTCCTGACCTCTCATATGCATCCCGCCAATGCAGGAAATCTTTTGATGCGGTTCGTTCCTAGCTGAGACAACTGGGAATTGCACAAGCCCTCTCATGGCCTGCGAGGCCCCGCATATCCAATGCTGGTAAAACTTTTCCCTTTAATGATCCTTAAGAGGCTGGGAAAACACTTTTGAAAATTAAAGAAGATTTTGAGGCCGACAGGCTCTTGGAACATCTAGAGGATGAAGGGGATTGATTCAGGAGGGCTCAATAACTTTTGTCAGGCTTCACATAAAGTCTCAGAGGACACACTAGGTCTATGATATGAACTGGGCTGTTTCTGGAGGTATGATCTGATGGAGTGGCATTTTATTTGCTTTATTTAGTGCTTAAATCCCCTTCAGCTCCCCTGACAGCCCACTGTCAAGTTATTAAATCAGCCACGTTGGGTTGAAGGCAGCAACTTGTTTTCTTTTTACAAGCAGTTTACAATTTACATTTTATATTTTGCTAAATGTATGGTGCAAGATTTAGAATATACTGAATTTAGTATTTACTAAAACATTATGCTAAGTTGTTACGTGGTTATGTGGGGTTCAGATGTAAAAGATGTCTCAGCATTAATATGGAGCATGTTATCATGTACATGGACTTATGAACGGTCTCTAGGACCATTTGAAGGGCACTGAGCTCAGGGACTTACCGTTATTTTAAATATATTGCATATAGTCCATGGTCTTGGTGCAGACGGCAATCTAGTACTACCATTATCGTATACAAATGTAAGATTATACATTGATGCTTTTATCGGGATCACCTCCCTATGAGGTAACAAAGGGTGATAAGTGATTTAAACTCCAGCGTAAAGGATTTCTTGTAACATGAGTTCTATGTCTTGCAACCCTGCACTTACATATTGACTGTGTATCTGGATATACACAATAAATACAAAGTTTAAAAAAAAGAAAAATATGGCAGAAAGGGACCTTGGGTCCCTCTAGTCTACCCATTAGTTTCCGAAACCTCTAGCAATCACAGGTCCTATTTCCCCCTACTGTTCCCAAGAACTGTTCCTTAATCAGGGACAGTTGAGAGATATGCCACCAGGAAATTCATACAGTCCAAGTGAGATTAATTCACAGCATGAGGGCACAGGGGGTAAACCACACCACTCAGGCGAGTTTTGGGTCATGAACAGACACCCTGGGCAATTGTTCCCAGCCCTCTGGAACAGTATGGAGGGCTGAGAAGCATGATAGCACTGGCACCTTTTATTTTCAGTGTTCCAGCTCTTGGAAAAGGGGATACTGGTAACAAGGAAAGCAAAGAACCAAACAAAAGTCTAAGGCCCCGGATCACAGTTCCCTAAGCATTCCCAGGCCACTGCATAACAGCCCTGCAGTGCAGAGGCCTCTCTGCAGCATTACAGAGGCCCTCTGTGGCACCTGCATCCACCAACCCCACACACACACACACACACACACACACACACACACACACAAATGGGAGGCTGGGACAGGGCATGGCATAGTCAAATGCACTGCAGTGCACAGTGAGTGCTGAATAAAGTCAGTGACCAAAGTATCAAGGCGCTCTGAAAATGTAAAGATCACGAGCAACAGAAAGTGAAAAAAAACACCAAACGACTCAGCAGCTGAAACAAGAACATGTGAACTTTTCTATTGCAGTTCATAGTCTTGAAAAGTCAATAAATCCACAAATTATTTCAAGCTTCCCTTACAATAAGTTAACATTTACCTAGCTGCAGTAACATGGTGAACATCATATCAGTGCACAACTCCAATTGCAGGAACCCATTTCTGTAATCCTTATTAGTAGCAGTATTCTTTTTTTTTATTTTCTAGGACTGAGTCTGA